>JABSMT010052299.1:0-12653 GCA_018902335.1 Eumacrocentrus americanus
ATTGATAAAAATAATTATTGAGATTGCAGTCTAAATGTTTCGAGATAAAAAGGAAGAAAAGATATAGGGCGAGCAAGAAGAAGAAAGACAATTGGAAGTTGAACAGTGTAAAGAAGAAAAATGCTTTATTTCTTTTTTTCTTTCTAATAAATCCAACTAGAGAAGCATCCAGAAGTCGAGAATTGAAACTTTGAATGAGGAAACAAAATTGAAATCCAACAAATAAAGGAAATAAAACCATCAGTAAATGTAAATGTTTGTAAACAAATTATGAAACATTATTTGTTCAGTGCCTACATATTTACACAGTAACAATAAAGATGAAGATTAGTGGAACAAAAAAAAGAAACAAGAATTATTTAACGCATCTAATTATACATAAATACAATTACATTTATTTTAACATTTTTCTTTTTCCCTGAAAATTCAATTAATCTTAAAACAAAAAATTATTTTTTTATGGCGCGAAATCCGGAATTTGAATCCAGCCAATGGGCGATATATACGCGTTATGGTTCCCTCTCCCTTCGGCACGTTGGTCTTTTATTTTTTTATCTTTGTCGGCGCCTCATATGCGTAGAAGAGGGTTCAATTGCCGAATAACAAAGGTAACCATTTTGATATTTTGACTGAGGCTTACATTCTAATGCCTTTACAAACTAAATCGCATGTTATTTCATCGTTTTTCGTCATTAAGTCACTAGTGTTCGATGACAGAACACTCTTCGTCAACAATATTTTAGGTTATGTTTGATATGTAAACAATGACTAAATAACCGTCATTGTAACCCACGCACAATGTATTGAAACTTTTTTGTTTGTCTTTTCTGATCTAGATTTGCGTTGGATATTGTTATAAATATCACCATGTTCCCACTGGAAATTTGGCGAGTTATTTGGGACAAGGTCGATGATCCAGTTGCCCTTACACGACTACGGGGAGTCTGTAAAACATGGTATCATGGAATCGATGAGACTCTTTCAACACATCAAGGATGGCAACGATTGTCTCAAGATTTAGTTCCAGAATTTTGGAGACACGACATGCTTAGAATGGTGAATCGTCTTAATAACTGGAATCTTCCAAATGAATGGAGAAAGGTTTATTCAACCTACAAGGTTTTCCAAAGGAATATAGAATACCCAAGACCAGTAGCAGAAGGAAAAATCAATGATCTCCTGAAGTTCTCCGATTCAGAACGAATAACTAGCATGGATGTTGTTTGGGGTAAAAATGGCTAGCTATATGATAACCTTTTGTTTCAGTCTCTTAAGATAATTTATCATTTTGCATTACAGAAGATGTTGTGGTTTTTTCCACGACTGAGGGTTTACTCTACTTTTGTCACTTCCGTGATCTCAAGAATCCCTTCTTCATAGCTGATCATGGTCAGTGTGTAACTGAAGTTAAACTGTGGACACGCTGGGGTATTGTTGAAAAACAAATATTAAAACAGATTGAAATAATGTGATGTTATAATAAAAAAGGTTCTTTCTCACTGTTCTGTAGATGGCAACAATGATAATCGACTACAGCATATAGGAGTCTCCATCGGTGTCAATGAACAAGTTAAATACTGGGATGTTGAGAAGCGAAAAGAGATTGTATCAGATGGACATTCGGGCGATCTCATCGAGCCAAGGTATGTTAAAATCTTTGCAATAAGTAGGTGTAATGAAAGAAAATGTGACTAACATTGAAGATACACTTGAAGGAAGAAATGTGATCATTGGTTTTTCATATTACAGTTCAAAGGAGTGTTTCGTTATTGGGAATGGTGCTATTTCACAATGTGAAGCTCGTGCTGATTCTATAAGTCGTGTGTGGGAATTACATTTATTTCCATCAGGCACAAGCGAAAAAATTTTCCTGTTTTCTTCCGATTATGAAGTAATTTGACAATTATATTACTTAATTCTACAATTATTTAAATTCGTAACAAAACTGAACGTGAATTCTCTAGATAGCACTATCTGTTGATGAAGAAAGCTGCACAACCAAATTGTACTCTGTGCCGAACTTGACAGCTCGTCGTATTCCGTCTGCAGAACTTCTCCAAGTTCAGTATTTTCCTGCCGATTGTGCATCGTCCAGCTTAAAAAAATTTTATATGTTTTCGAACACAGACATAGCATGTATAACTGGTGAGTGTTCATTGAATTATGTAAGAATTTACATTTTCTTATGTGGATTGTTTTAATTTTTGTGTCGATACAGATAATTTGATGGCGTTTTCCTTTTCCAATGGTAATTGGGTTACATACGACATGCACAATTGTTTAGGCGGAAATGTCAGATCTATCTACTCACCTATGGATGGCTGTCATCTGGTCATGGGTCTGGATACTGGTAATTTCGATAAATTATTTATAAAGTTTAGATATTAAGATATTTTATTATATGTCTGTTATTTAATTTTTTCAGGTGATGTTTATATATTTAATGTCGAGCATATCTCCGATTGGTCAGCTTTTACTTTCAGTCGATTGAATGGAACTAGAATCACGCTTGACAGTGGACCAATTAATTTTCTCGATACGTGGTGGAATGACTACATAATTGCTGCGACTGAAAGATCTATTCATGTCCACGAACTCAGGATTGATATTCACTCTCGTCATGGGATATATTTCGGTAATGATGGTCATCAATATCATATTGTTGCTGGTGATGATGTAATACATGATGATGCTGATGCTAACATATTCGATTTTAACGATGGTGATGATCTAAGTGATGATGACGATGTTAGCGATATAAATGATCTTGATAACATAATTCATGATTCTGACGATTTCGATGACATTGAAAGTGATGATGACAGCGATGAATTTTTGGAATAACGAAAGTCAATTATTTATTTATTTATTATTATTTTTTTTTTTAACCAAAACTAAATACGTTTACTATTGTTGATAAACAAATATTTTATTTTTGTAATGACTTCCGAGATATCATTCTGGCATTGAATGATTAATATAACCTGCATTCAATTAATTTTGTTTAGATGTAAATGTAATACATACCATGATTCGGTTGTATTTGAATTTTCCCGCGTGTTTCAGTGAGTCCCGTAACATAACCTCACAATTTATATCGGTTTCCAAGCTCTATATCATCAAGTATCAAGCATTTTAGAGGTTACAAACGTATTTATAATTCTTGAAATATAAATTTCTTAAAATGCCAACAAAATAATATTTATTCCACGTCGAAAGATTGTTTAAATTGTCTCCAAGCACATGAAAATCATGGCATTTATCCTCGATAATGGGGCATACACTGTCAAAGCCGGCTTTTCTACAGATTCACCGGTGTAAGTTTCCTCATCTTTTATCTAACAATAATTTCGAATAATACTTAAGTGTATCTACATTAACAATAATGAATTTCAGAACGATTCCAAATTGCATAATGAAAGCCAAGAGCGAACGTCGAAGGCCCTTCGTAGGCAATCAAATTGAAGATTGTCGTGACGCATCAGGTCTATTTTATATGCTTCCATTTCACAAGGGATATCTCGTGAATTGGGACATTCAAAAAACCGTCTGGGATTACATATTATCCAAAGAATGCTGTTCAACAAATTTAAGTCAAATTCCTACATTAATAACAGAACCATTATTCAATTTTGCTCCAATCCAAGAAGCAATAGCAGAAATATTCTTCGAGGAATACGAGTGTCACAGTCTGTGTCTGATAAATGCCACGAGCTTGTCCTGTTTGAAGTATAAAGCTACACATCCTCAATGTAAAGCTTGTATCGTTGTGGATTCTGGTTATAGCTTCACTCACATAGTTCCATACATAAATGGCATCAAATTCAAAGCAGGCATACGAAGAATTGACGTTGGTGGCAAATTATTGACGAATCATTTGAAAGAAATCATTTCTTATCGACAATTACATGTTATGGATGAAACTTATGTTATTAATCAGGCAAAGGAAGACTCGTGTTTTGTATCTCAAGACTTTTTTAATGACATGGAAATAGCAAAGGGAAAACTCGATTGTAATCCTATTGTTAAGGATTACGTACTTCCTGATTACACGTCGCTTAGACGAGGCTTCCTCAGGGATCCAGAGCCACAGAGTGAACAGCAAACTCTTCGTTTGAATAATGAACGATTTGCTATTCCTGAAATTTTATTTAATCCCTCTGATGTTGGTATACGACAAATGGGAATCTCTGAGGCTATAATGGATTCTGTGAAAGCCTGTGATGAAGAAACTTGGCCATTCTTATTGTTAAATGTTATACTTACTGGGGGAAATGCAAAGTTTGCTGGATTTCGAGACAGAGTCTATAAAGATCTTCGAAGTTTAGCACCTGAAGAATTTGCTATTAATGTTACTCTACCCACTAAGTGAGTATGTTCAACATTTTATTGCATTCGATTAGAATTTGTTTGAAATTATTGTCTTGTTTTTCTTTTCAGACCTGATACATACGCTTGGGAAGGTGGAAAAATACTTTCTAACGATTCTACACTGAATTCTCAACTTGTTACTCGAGACGAATATGAAGAAAATGGACCTACACTGTGTTGTGAAAAATTCAATATATAAAATTCATTACTGGTAAATATGAACAAACATTACATTATTAAGTTGTAAATAAATTCATTTGATAAAATATCTACAGACATTTAATGAAAATTCAATATCTTTTTTATCCACTTTGTAATGCCATTATCAAAGCTTTGGGATTCTCTTCTTGAATGGCGGTTCTGCAGCGATTCACTGCATTTGTTGATGCACGACCGACTAAAAAGGGAAAACAAGTAATAAAAATCGTGATTAAAGTATTAATTATTTTGAAAATACATATACATCAATGTATATGCAACTTCACCTCGAAGTCGAGAAGCATTTCGAACTCCAACATTCAACTCTTTTAAAGTCGATGCAAGTTCTTTGCTGCTATTCATTCTAATTTCATGTTCTCGCATCAGATCACCATTGATTGTCCTCAGCTGAAATAATCGTTTTCTCATGCCTTCAACATCTTCCAAAATCCTTGCATCTTCTAGGCGTACTACTAAATTCTTCAAGAGTGTCGAACCTCCTGCTACATCGGCCTGAAGCCTCGCTTCAACTTGTTGTAAATCTAATGCGTTATAAAAAGAACCATCACGATAATTTCGAAAAGATCTGCATGTAATAACTGTAATCTCTGACCTTTAACACGTTCCAAAGCAGAAGTCAATTTTCTTTCTTCAGCTGGGAATCTAGCTTCAGAGCTGAGTTCTTGGATGCCTAGATACATTGCCAAAGATTGTATAATATCTCCAGCAAAGCTTGAATCTTCCGTTTGAATACTCATTTTTCCAGCTGCATTAGTCTTTAGAGAATGAATCTTGTTATCTCTCATGCCACACAGCCAGATTTCAATGAAACCCGCTCGTGGACCTTCTTCAGCTACGTCCAATTCTTCAGTAAGTAAAAGACTCTGGTTTAGCCACAAAGCGACTCGTTGAGGTCTCTCAGCAATCTACGAATAAAGAAAACCATGCAACTTCAAGTCTTTATTACTTAATAACAATTACTCTCTGTATTAAGACGAAATAAATACCTCAAGTACGACACCACTCTCTTTTAAGTCATCGGGTATGTGATTTGGCCGAGGTATCAATTCGTACATACAAAATCGTGGTAATTGACGAACGATTTCAAAAACCTGTAAGAAATCCAATTTATAATATCAAGTAAATAATGAAGTTCTCGTTTAATAAACAAAGAACTACCTGAAATAAATCAGCATTATCAGTGCCGAGGCAAACCTTGACATGAATATCAACTTGTGTATTTTTAGCAGGCCGTAATTCAATCTCCAATTCTCCAACTGGTACTTTTGGATGAGTTACCAGTGTCTCTCCATCGAAAACCCCCTCAGCAAAGACTATGGCACAGTGAATAAAAAGCCCAGGACCAGAAGCAAGGGCAATTCTAGCAGCACCACGAGTAGAAAATGTACTTATGGCCAATTTTGTTCCCAAAAAATTTTGAAATGGACCGTCACGTTGTCGAAGCTCCATCAGTAGTGCTTGCTTCTTCGCAACGAGTTTTTGCATTAATTCTCCTGTCGCTGGAGTATCCGTAATCGATCCAGACTCGTATCCACGAACTGAAACATTATACACACTTATTTTTAATTAAGAAATTTGTTCTATATTTATATATAAAGTAAAATCAGTAATTACCTTCTCCTGCAGTAGACACGACAATTAAATCAGGTCTGCCTGTACGTCTGTAATCAGCTTCAAGGATTCCAGCGATTCCCGCACTCAATTGTATTCTAAATATAACGTCTCCAGTCATACAAGACCTTGCATCAATTTTCCCTGAGCTCCAACCGGTTACAAGTTCCATCACGCCATCACCATTAATATCATAACTCTTTACAGACACTACCCTATGTTTCGACTGTATACAAGGAGGATATTAGTCATTAGAAAAAACTTTAATTGACAATAAAAGCTGAAGATTGAAGGAAACAACTTACTTTGATTCTCCAAAGTCTTTGAGAGCCTTCATAAATGCCTACTGTTCCATTTCCAACGACATAGGCGAACTGTCTACCAGTTAAAGGAGTCAGAGCTGTAACAGGAGCTGTTTCCTTTGTCTCCCACAGCACTAAATCTTCCTTTATAACTTTGATTTCATAATCATCAGTTCCTGTTAATAACTGATTTAGACATAGAAAAGAAAAATGATGACTTACAAACTGATCTCTCGGATAAAAGAAGTAGCGGAATTTATTTGTAATATATTTTTACCTCATTATCACCATCTCCATCGAAGTCAATAATGGCAAGGGATCGGACAATATCACCCATGACTGTCCAGAAAATTTCAGTTCCTTTACTATCAATAACAGTAACTGAACAGTTGCCACCAATTATTGTCACCTGGTTTGGCAACCAGCTCAGCTTCCCTACAGCCATAGAGTAAGCACCATCCGAAATCTTGAAAATACAAGTAAAAGTGGTCTATAGAAACCTAACTAATTAATGTCATAAATAGTACTTATTATGTTACCTCTTTGTAAAATAAATCTGCATTTTCCTCGACTTGATAAGCTAAAACGTGGGTAAGTGTACCAACTAGAAGTATGTCTCTCTCATCGTCACCGAGACGTCCAGTACACAACGAAATAATCTGGAATGATAAAAGTCCTCTCGTACTTTTTATATTTAAATTATCTCGATATAATTACCTGTCTTCCAATTTGAAGTTCCGCAATGTCTCCATTCCACTCTAATCGTCTCTCCAGATTTTCATGCCAACTTTCAGTGGAGTTCGCTGGTGGCTGACGATGTGGACTGTGAATGAGAATATTCCCAGCCGACGTAGCAATCACTAGACATGCATGGGAACCATCAAACTTGCCACAAGTAACAAGACTCGGTTCAATTTTTCTTTGAAGATTCAACGAAAACGCTGCCATCGCAATGCAGAATAGAATGAGAATAATATACCTGATGATTCACACTACACTCAGTATGTTACCACCTGTTCCTGAGTTGTCTTATTGATTTTTCTGTGCTACATAGTAACGTTTAAGTTTAAATCAATAAACACGATAAAGAATATTCAAATATCTTTTTATTCTCGACTTGTATCAATTACAAATTCGCTTTAAATGCGAGAAGTATCAGTTAATAGTGAATTTAATATCTTTCAATTACAATTATTGCCTCTGACCACCACCAGCTCCAGCACCACCGTCTGGATTAGCCGCAGATGTGAGAACAACGAAGATCAGTGCTGGTACAATGTACATCCACTGCAGAAAATATTTGAATAATAATATCATATATCAATACAATGCTATTGAAATGCTACTGAGAGAATTAAAAAATAAAAATGCTTACATATTTCGCAAGAAAAGATCTGTTATCTTTGGTCTCGCCACGTTCTCTTGCCTCCTTCTCTCTCTCCAGCTTGTAAATGTATGAAGCTGTGTCTGGTGAGGGTCCTCCATCAGGATATCTTATTTGGACATTGGTCGTCCACATGTGTGTCGTAGGGGCATCCAAAGTGCATGGACCAGGAGATACTTGAGTTACAGAGACTGGTTCTGCTGCACTGTCCAACCAGATTGTCAGAATATCTTCAAGCTCAGTTCCCAGCAAATGACACTGTAAATTCAAAGATATAAAGCTCGTTATTTTGCACATGAGAGAATGAATTAAATGAGAGAATCTCTACTATACCGCTGGTACAGATGTGAGAAATGTTGTTTCAACGCCAGCAGAACTGCGAATGGCAACTTTCAATCGATATTTACTACCATGTTGAGCCAGGACTTTTAAAAGCTCTTGCTGTGATGATTGAAGACCCATTTGGGCGATAGTTGAAGCACCACTACGTGTACTAGTTACTGTTATATTTCCTCGATCTGTGAAATGTGGCACTGGATCATCATTTAGAGCATGATACAGACGTAATTGTAGCCAACCATCGTAATCCAATTCACTCTGTAATAAAATAGAAATAGAAAATATGATGGAACATTGGATATTTGTTCAATTCAATAGAAATATTTTGTTGATATACATACCCCAATGGACAGTGAAAAAATACTGAACAGAAAGAGAATCATCATGTTTATATAAATCATTCTTATTGATAAATTAATTAACTCCTTGAATATTTTAATTATTCATATGACTCTAAACAATTAATGGGACTATTGTACTATTATACATTGGGATGCAATAAAAGTTTGTTATTCATGCTTCTGTTGCTTGAATTTTTCGAAAATCTTTCACTATTTATTGCAGTAATAGTAGTTAGATATTGAAATAGCATATAATGATGTGGGATTATTGATAAAAATTATAGGTTATGTGACTTCACATTTTATTAGACGGCGAGTGTATACTGTGAGGGCGGTTAAATCGCTTTGTGTTTGTATCTGCGCACCACAGGTGTGGACACCCGCAATGTTCTTACATATACTGTATTGTATATATGTACTGTATATTATATAATACATACATCTATATAGGCCCCAGCGAGCGGACAATGAGTTTAACTACTAATACCGAATAATTATACTAGATATTAATTGCAGAATGTCGCTGCCACTGAAATATTCAAATTTTCTAATAACTTCGCGCCTTCCCCCCAATCGACGCCATATTCGGAGAGCGCGAAGTAATCGGGAAAATTCGAATAGTATAATAACCATAGGAAGATAATCTAAAAAGATATCCAAACATATTGATGTGATGTTTGCATTATTATATTGAAAATTTTTTGTTAGATTTAATGATTGCAGCAATTCTAGATATCTTGAAAATTATACGGGATACTATACTAATATTGCATAGGACCTTTTCAATAATATTACGAGGGTGTCTTATTAGATCTAAGTCATTAGATGGTAAGACCAGATAATAGTTCTCTTACTCTATTTCAAGAAGGTTTACTATATTAGTGTTAGAGCCTAATTGTCCATGGTGAATTGGGGCAAAATATTGAGTTTAATGTATAGCAATCTCCGATGTGCTCTAATGCTTTTATTGCTCCTAATTTACCCAAGAAACTATGAAATTCGGAGTGAAGTCTGCAGTTCGCAGAACTAATGTTCTACTTATTATTATGTTTCGATGCAATTTATTCGTATAAAAATATATATACAAAGTAGTAATTATGTATGCAGCACGATTGATCTGAATTTCTTACACGCAATACAAGTTAATTGCAATTACTGAAACAAATATGGTGATAAAGCTGCTGAAGATTTGATCAGCTCCAGATGGACAAGATTCTACAAATCTAAACAATTCTTTATACGCAAGAATACTTTTAACTTCAGAGTTAATAGACTCCAATCCCATAGTTGAGTCCTTGAATAGTAAATCCTCATATCCAACAAATGAATTGTAAATTCTGATTGCCCGACGTGAATAAGCTCGATATCCCAACCAGTCCTCGATTTTCAAGAGAGCCAGAGTCGTGTCCAAAGTATCTATTTCTTCATTATTCTTGCGACCAATTACCTGAAAGACATTGATAACATTAATCAACTATCAATTCAGTCGTGAAGCGATAAAAGAAGATAAGTCGAGATAACTTGTTCATTAAAATCTTTGACAAAATTGATTATATCTCGAAAACAATGGGAGATACGACAAAAATGCAAAGGACCTTTTTTATAGAGAATTCCATTTCCTACAAAAAAGGTTGAATAAGATTTTTTCGTATCTCTTAAAGTTTTCGAGATATTTCTAAAAATGTAAAAGTCCAAAATTTTTCATAATTCTTGAGTTATCTTCTTTTACCGCTTCGCTACTAAATTAAGTCCTCTAAACAATTAATTATACGTATAATTTTTTAGTCTCTTTTATACCCTTAAAATTCCATAAAGAAATTCCACCGATTTTTACTTGTTGTTCGACCAAACTCCCTGATGTCACACGACCCTACTTGGGGATAGTAAGTAAAGGCTATTCTTGGTGAAGAAGAATAGTCTCTTGTGAAGTGTATGGAAAGGGACTTTTCAAGAAATTCTCAACGGAGCTGTAGTCTACCTCTATATATTTACTATACGACCAAGATAAAACATAGGGTAGACTTTTTTGTGTCATGAACCCCACGAAAATGATGTAACTCATGGGAAACTATAACTATAAAACTCGTTCATTGAAAAAAAAATTAAATGAAAAAAAGAAGACTTATAAATATTCAACATTCTTTACATAGTTTGTAATTAGATAAGTACATTAATTAATAATTTTTTCTTTAATATCGAAATTTAGATAAAAAATGACAAAATGGAAATCACAGAAAACTAAAATTTCCTGAAGTACCCCTAGATAACACAGAGTTATTAAACTGTAATTGTTGGAAAGATTGACTTACTTTCCCAGGTATTCTGAACTTTGTCCAAGAGTTCAGATCTTTAATCTTCCAATGACTAATACTATAGATATGTATATGTTGATTTCTTCCTCGACTAAATTGCTAGCAGTGGAGAATGAAAAGTTTAATTGCTATCTCGATTAAGGTTTTTCAATATAATTAACCTAATTTTACGTAAAAGAGGCAACGTTGATTGTTGTTATCATGCTAATGAGCATCAGTGATAGAGAACACGTGTGGCACCTTTATATATTTTATTTTATTTCGAATTTTAATTGTTCTCAATTTTATTACTTGTGTTTGTAATATTGTCAATGAATGATTTTCAGCTCTTTTTTTATGATTCTATACGACGAGGACGTTTAAAATACATTACTCGTAATATGCAAAAAATATTATCTTGTTTTTCTATTAAAAAATATTTTCTATTGTGGTTGCTAAATGCTGTTATTTTTAAATAATATTTTTTAATTTGCTGCCATGACGGTAATAAATAAGTGTATATAAGGGTGTGGATAATATTCCGCTGTGGAATCGAATGTAAATTACGGGGGAAGCCCAAGCTTTTCCTGTCGTGTGGCTTATCGATATTTTCGAACAATGTTGCGCCAGCCGACGTAGTCATTCTCGTTAATCAAATTCGTATAATGCAACTGCGAATAACAGATAGCCTGGTTGTATATATACCTCTTCACGCTCTTTGTGGTGTAACAAATTGATTTTACTTAATATCTGCCACAATCTCTATTAATTTTCCCATCCAATTATAAATATTAAAATACATTATGTATCATTTATAAATGTTTAAAATAATTATTTTTATAAATAAAACAGACTTAACAGAGACTTTATACAAAAACAAAAACTTCAATGTAAATAAAAAAGTTTGGCGCTTTGTGGTAAAACTTTAAAAAAGCTCCAAGTGAATCGAGGTATACACTTACAAAGATTTGGAATTTACAAAAAAAAAAAAAAAAATCTTTGAAAAGAGGGAAAGTATATTGTATAGTGAAGTCAGCTTGAAAGGAAAGAAGAGGTATAGTAAAAGTTTTTGTGCGTCACGTCGAACCGATGCAAAAGATCGATCTCTCGACGTTGACGAGGGCACAGACGAAAAAAAGAGAAGTATATAGGGGATGACTCCTTGAGGGAAGTTGCCGCAGTCAAGATTCTATACCGGAAATCTTTAAAGTTTCCCCCGCAAGGAAGAGAGCTCCTCTCACTGCTATACTGAATCTAGGTATATACATATACTCCCGTTGCACTATACTGGAATCAATCTCTCAGGGGAGCCTATGTGTAGCACTCCCTCGTTCGTATTTTCATCCTCGAGTTTCGACATTGAGGATGTGTCTCGCTTCGATTCATTTCAGACGGGACGATCCGCCGGATATAATGCCGCCGTGAGTGTGACGGGCGTATATATAGAAGGACTTTTTCTCAGTATAAAATTCGCTCGATAAATTCAATTATACTGTCAATAAAAAATTATATATTGAAGTGGAAATAAAGTTCTCTGAATTGAGTACTCACAAATTGAAAAAATAAAATACATCAAAATTTGATTAACGCCGGTGCGAAACAGTGTTTCAAAGTGCACCACTTGATTGCATCTTTTTTCTCGAGAATATGTTTTATATTGTCCCGTAAATTTTGATTGCTGGCACGATTCACCGTGGCAGAGGACTCTATATCGTCCACAGGAGAGTCGTTCAAGCGCGACGAGATTCAGTTTTGCGGATTTCTCTCCATTACCGTCTGTGTGGCAGTATAATAT
>JABSMT010052300.1:0-23959 GCA_018902335.1 Eumacrocentrus americanus
AATACAATTTATTATATTTTACGGCAATTGGCATTCAAACTAAACAAACGTAGAAGACAATGCACCACAGTTAAGGACTCTCCCTTACCTCTACAATTGAAACTCGTGGAGACGATTCTCCTGGTAACGATTCAGAAACGGGACTATCGGAGTCTGCTAATAGAGACTCTCGGTCAGCCTCAGTGTCATCAGATTCCTCTTTCTCTTCAGGTGATAGAGACTTTTGTGAATCGACATCCTCCGTATCCTCGTGAATTTTACAAACATAGCCACCTTTCTCCCCTTTGTACTCTGTTAAATTTCCTTCTATGTGAGCTGAAACGACAATTACACATTCTTATATACATCGTCTCATTGGCAAATACTTTAATTACCATTTGATGAAATAAAAACTTACCCTGGCAGTAAGCTATAGGGCAGAATAAACAGTGAGCAGATGTCCTTTTCTTGCAATCTACGCAATGATGCCAGGGACAACTGAAGTAATTTTTTCGCGTTGATACACACTTTCTGTGATACCGTTTGAAGCATGTTTTCAGGTCACACATGACAAAATCATCGTCGTCCGCGAGCTCTTGTGCACATCTCCAACATTTGAATCTTCTTCCCGAGCTGTGAAAAAAATATACAAAAATTTTTTTAATCATTCATCATTGGACTTGCAGAATTTTTTGATTGAAAAAAATAATTAATTACCGTTTTTGGCGTTTTCCTTTGTCTTGATTTGCAGTCTTCGATGGTTGTATGGGCGTTAACTGTGGCTTTTGAACTTTGAGACCAATGTAACCACTGCAATTTGGCGCACCACATAGGCATGGCTTCCTCGTTTCTCCATCAGATGCCAAGTTGTAATTGAAAGTCAATTCTTCACCAGCTTCGACGTCCCGAAGAGCAAAAAGACCAATTCTAGTGTCTCCATTAACGGTCCACTTTTGAGTTTCGCAATTCGGCTGACACGAATGATTCATAAATCTACTCAAGTTTCCTTTGGGCTCTGCATCAATAGTTCGAAAGTTATCTATCGTGAGAAAATAATAATTTTCATTCCTAAGTTCCTTCTTGCGACTCAATCGCCGTTTATACTCAGCTTCATCAATCACTTCTCCGACATATTCAATAACAAATTGACCAGATTTGACATTCTCAAGAGTTCGAAGTCCCCAGCCTCTACCCTCAGTGTGAAAAGGCTCCATTGCAGGATACTTTCTCTGCACGAATGACTGATTATTGCATCTTGATCCTGCTGGACAAATACCAGGACTACACTCAATCGACAATATACGATTGAGACAATCTGTGTCTGAGGCACAAGGGTTTTCCCACCTCGCATCACATTCGCACGCTACTATGCTCTCCACTTCCACGGGCTTTACATTGCCAACTGGCTTATTTACCTTCAACTTTACATAAGGCGGTGGCTTTAAAGCACGAGATTCCTCACCCTTTCGTTCTCTCTTCAGCCGTTGATGAAGTTCATTTGCTTCTTTCAGAGCTTGCCTAAATGCTCCATCGACATTTGACTTGTTCATAGAACCCTTGACGTTACAATCATCGTCTTGATATAAAAATGCTCGACCTCTATGGACCCAGTAGTAATTTAAAGTGCCCAAAAACATGACGCAAAATTCGCCGGATTTATGAGCGACTGCATCGATATTTGTGGGTACTTCATGAGGGAAACAAATACGAGATGGCCACCATCGGTAATTGCCAAGTTTCACCCAAACAATCTCGCCATACAATGGGAGTCTGCCTGTTTCGCAGTCCTCGCAGATAAACGCACCATCGGGCGCGTCAATCCCGAGACATTCTGGATGAAATGATGTGGGACACGTGTCGCAACATATGAGGCTTCCACCACGAGTGCAGAGGAAACACCATGCTGCGTTCAGAGGCTGATGCGACGGCTTGTAGTGCTTCGGACAGATAATTTGACTTCCAGTGATAATTTCTGATCCTGCTGGCAAGCATCCTGGGGAGGCGTGATAGGTCGATGGACACCGAACACATCGTACAACCTTTTCGTTGGGTGCACGAACGTGGCCATTTTGAGGATTGTCTGAGTTACAAGTGTGGCACATGTGGTATGGACAAGTCAGTCGACCACCCTGCAAATGCGACTGTGGCCAGGATTTCAAACACAACGGATGATAGTGCTTACCACAAGCCATTACTGAGCATCTTATTCGTTCGTCTTCACGTTCGTTGCAGATGAAGCAAGCTGGAGCGACTCCTGATAGACAATCGATACACTTGAATGTCTCGTCAACTTGATCATCCTTCTTGTCGTCGTCGTCAATCGTGATTGTTTCAGTTTTGACGACTGGAGGAGATTCTGTTAAATCGCTATCTGGCATATCTTCGTCTGCACTGCACTCAGACTCTGATTCACCTGGTCGAACGCACGTGAGATGGAAATACGAATAACAAGGACCTTTACATCTCGTAAGATTACCCGTCATTTCGCAGATTTGACAAACTCTCTCTGGTTTTGTTCCACGAAATAGATTGGGAGCTCGAGTTTTCTTCCCAGCGTCGGGTGTTGATGTAATGTCTTCTTTTTCGATCTTTTGCGATTTTCCTCGTTTCCTTTTTGGCACGGAGTCTTCAGAGGAATTTGTCTCACGATCTGTTGACCCTTGCTTAACCCTACGTCTCACACGTGGAATGTACTTTCGACGTGCTTGCTCGCTCATGTTCTCCCAGCTTTTCTTTAAGTAGATTTTGATGTCATCCTCTGTTGAATCTGGTGAAATATTAGCCACTGCATCCTTTCTTCGTTTATAATAGAGATCAAAACTTGGCTCGGCCTCGGGTTGAGTTTTACTCTTACTCGGTTTCTTCATCCTTCTTATTATTTTCATTTTTCGAAAAATTCCAGACTCATCACTTGAATCTTTGTGGCTTGACGGTGGTGTCGGAGGTGTTTCTCCTTCTAAGCTAATAATACTCTTTGCATCTTCATCAAGATCATGCTTTTTGCCATTCATTGGGCCATCTAATTTAGCTTTTTTTGATGATGACTCACTTATATTGCTTCGTCGAGCACGTTTTCTCTCGAGTTGTATGGCTTTCAGCCGCTCGTCTATTGTCATTGGCAGTAATTCTACGGCTTCTTTAACGGCAGTACTCCATTTAGCATTTTCCCAGGCTTTCGGTGAAAATCCTGCTGCTTTTTTTGCGTCCTTCTTCTTGACTGTATCTGGCAACTTGTGCCATTGAGTGTACAATTCTTTGAAGTCATCGAGGCTAGTGAATGGCATCATTGAAGGTTCACGTACCCAATTGTGACGACCCTTATCACCGAAGTATTGTACATGCACCATGGCAGCAGTACTCCGGCCAAATACTACAATAATACAACATACCTGAATTATTTACAATATACCCTACATAATTGTATTAAGTGAATGAGACATCAGCAACGTGATTATTCGAATCAATACAAAAAACCCCACTTACCTTTCCATTTTGTATGTTCATCTGTGACAGGATCTAGAGTTATAATGCACGGCCAATATGGGAAAGAGCTGACTTGAGCCCAACCTAATTCACCCACCTTCCATGGGATATCTATAGGTTCTGTCTGCTTATCCTTTGTCAAATTATGATCTTCCTCACCGGGTAACTCTTCAATCGTGCCATTAGCTTTGTTAATGACATCCTCTGATACGCCATTTTCTGAACTATTACTGCTAGCACTCTCCACCGCAGATAATTTACTTTCAATGGGTTTCGAGTACTTTGGCGTTTTTGTAGTCTGCAATTCACATTATTAATACATCATCAAACCTGATTATAAATTGAATAATCTTAAAACTATAAATTGATAGCTACGTAGATAAACCTGGACATATATAATTAACCCCAATACGTATGCGACATCACATTGACAATAGAAAAACTAAACATCAAAGTACAATTCGTAAAAAAAAACAACAAACAATTAACCTTTGGAGCAATATTGTCTTCTGGTTTATGAACAAGCTTTATCGTTCTCCCATATCGGCTTGTAAGAGAGACACGGCTTTTTGTCGTTCGTGCATCAGTATTGTTCTCGTTCTTCGATAAATTTTCATCTAATGGTTGTGCTTCAATGGGACACTCCTCAGTGTGCTTGGGCTGCTCTTGATGATCATTATCATGGCCTTTTTCACTGGATGAACTCATATTTTTTTTGTGGGTTAGAAAATCCACATGATGCAAATACCGCAGCTACTTTTGTATGTTCCTTGTGCCACTGAAAATTTATACAACGAACATGTATATTATGACATTATGAGGGAATCATAATCATGAATATGAAATGAAGAATGCTGTTTATGACGACGGCGGAAGCAGTAGCCAGAGTGAAATATCAAGAGTTAATTATTTTTTACCAATTTCCCAGGATTCACACCAGCAAAATACCATTGATCAACCACAATATAGACTTAATAGCAAAAATCTTTTAATAAGTAATAACGAATATCATGTAAACATGATGCAGTGTGTTGAATAAAGAACGCAAGTGGTAATGGAGTCCGCGTTTCCCGCGAATTTAGGTGGGAACTTGCATACATAACCTAAAGATGCACACATCGAATAGCGCGAGAGGATGAGAGAGAAAACACACATGAGGCCTTTAGGATTTTATTATGTTTTTAGGACGGGACATAAATTTACATTTTCAACCAATAGCAGCTCTTGCTGAGGTCATTCAACTTGAATTAGCCAATGAGAAGCGTGGATTATTAATGGCGGCCAAGGGCGAAAATTTCAAGTTTATAATCTTACACGAAGCATCTTTACAACACATGTGACTGTTGTTCCCGTGAATGAACGATTTTATATGAAAAAATGCCACCTCCAAGAGCAAAACGGCAAAAAACCAAGTATAACCCTGAGGAAGAAGCCAGGTATGATATTGACTGTGAATTACATTGAAAAGAATTGCAAAAAGGATCATTTTAATGTGAATAATTTGTTTTATAGGTTAGAACGACTTGTATTTGGCGATGCAAAAGATGTAATTGATAATTTGTTCAATGATACTGCACGACCAGCTCTACCAAAGCACGAAGACAGCGAAGACGAGAATGTGGAAGAAGAAGAGGAAGAGAAAGAAGTAAATGGCTCATCAGATGAATCTGATGATAATGTTGAACCTGACGAAATTGAATCTACAGATGAGAGCTTGCCTGAAGACCTGATTGAGTCAGATGAAAAACCGACGGCAGCTTGGGTAGATGAAGATGACAATAAATATTCGTACGCGGTTTTATTACCTTTTTAATAGGGCTCAATATAAAATAGAGGGTGATTTATATTTGTTATTGATAATGGTAGTAATTAACGTTTTTTAGAATCGACGAAGCTCTGGCAAGTCAACAGCGCAGATTGCCTGGAGGTAGAACGGAGAAAAATTACCAGGAATTGTTGAATAAGAAATTCACTCAACTTGTTGGTACTCCAAAATGGTCTGAGCTCAATAAACCCGAAGACGACCTAAGTGACTCTGATACTGAGGTCCTGAAGCACAGCGCTCATTTAGCACCATCGAAGCAAAAAAAGCTTGGACATGGAGTGATAGATATCAAAGTACTCAAGGAAATTAATAAAGAAACTCATAACGAAGGAAATATGCTAACTAGTTTACAGTTTCATCCAACGTCCACTGTAGCCTTTGTCGCTGGCTTGAAAGGAATTTTATCAATCTTTCAGGTAATTTGCTGCAAAGATCAAAATTTATTTATTTCAGTTTATTTTACAATTAATTATATATTGAATGTTGTTTTTTTCTTCAGATTGATGGCAGAGAGAACAATAAATTGCAGAGCATACGTTTCGAAAACTTTCGAATAAATGCAGCGAAATTCTTGAAAGATGGCAATGAAATAATTTTAGGCTCACGAACTCGTCAGTACAGTCAAATATATGACTTGATAAGTGACAAAATATACAAGAGTCCATTACCACATGGTGTTACAAATATGCAGGTATGTAAAAAGAAATCTTAAAGATATGTAGTGCCGTTTTTATTGTGTTGAAAAACTAATAAAAAACAATACAATTATTTTTAACAGAAATTCGAAGTGTCTCCTGATGGAAAAATAATTGCTGTTGTGGGTAGAATGGGAGAAGTTCATTTACTGACAGCGTCTACAAAGGAATTAATAAATACATTTAAAATGAACAAAAAATGCAGTGCAGTGGCATTTACACCTGACAGCAAAACTCTAATTACACACGGAGGTAAATGACAATGGCAGTATATAATTACTCCTCCACTCTTTGTTTTTTTTTTATCTAGGAAACTAAATTTTCTATTCTGTATTATGTCTATTGCAGATAGCGAAGAAATATACTCGTGGGATCTGAATAGCAGGACATGTTTGCACAAGGCTATTGATGATGGATGTCTATCAAGTGCTGCAGTAGCAGTTTCATCAAGTAGTCAATTTTTGGCGACTGGAAGTAAACAGGGAGTAGTGAATATCTACGATTTAAATTCTGTATTACACAATCGAGTTCCAAAGCCACTCAAAATCATTTTAAATCTCGTCACGCCAATTACTTCCTTAAAGTTCAATCCAACGTCCGAAATATTAGCGATGGCATCTGAATTCAAACAGAATGCTTTCAAGATGGTTCATCTACCATCTTTCAATGTGTTCTCTAACTTCCCGACGTTTCGAACAATTATGCATAATCCTTTGGCGATTGATTTCTCTCCGGGTAGTGGCTTTTTAGGTATATCAAACAATAAGGGCAATGCATATTTGTACAGATTGAAACATTATGGAAATTATTAATTGTAAAAAAAAGACCATACATACATACAACTTTTTGTATAAGACAAATAGTGTTTTTTGTCCACCTGAAGCTTATACAGATTCGTGTTGAATGGATAATTGTACATTCACACAAGAAAAACAAATCTATTTACAATTATTGACGTGTAGATAAATTTTCGAATGATGCAACCCTTCGTTTATCAATATTTACTTTTTTTTGCACTCTGAAAGATTGTGTTGAACTATTTAGCTAAAATTTTAAATGGGACAGCAAAAAAAAATTCGATTATTGGTCTTCCGCTGCTGCAGCCAGTGTGCCGGTGTCGGCACTGCTGCTCTCGACAATAAGCATTACAGTCTCAGCTGCGCCTCGAACGCATTCCACTTGATGTCCAGCCCAATCTTTGCGTTGACAAAATGTCGAACAGTACGGTGTACGTCTGCAGAGCGAGCATTCCGCAAATGCTTCACGATTGCAATTAGCACACTGTAAATAACAAAAATACATCAATATGAATAATCGTCAAAGTCTAAAGATTAAAAAACAAAAATTAGTACCTTTTTATTGTGAGAGTTAGCAGCTGGTTGCAATCCTACAGCTTCTATTACGTCACCCCTACCACCTAGTTGAGCCACTAAAGCTTGTTCCCTTCTTTGCTGACGATTGAGCTCCTTTGCTTCCTCGAGTGTTCGTCTAAAGTCATATGCTAACTTCAGCATTTTATTCGACATTTCATCGAGTTTCTTGAATACATCATCACCCTGTCCATTCTCTGTGTGAATGCCTTGAATAACCGTCTCTTGATCCTGCGCTTGATGTACAACAAGTCCGTCAGTCGAGACATATTGAGGCCAAACTTCCTTTTCCGCTACAGCAATATCATCGCCACTTTCGTCATTATTACTGTCATCACGTGAATTCTCATTCTTCAATTTCCTCGGTGGTCCTTCACCATCTGAAGTTTCTCTGGCTCTTCTTCGTCGTTTATATGGTGTAAAAAGGCGAATAGGGCCACTCGCACTGTCATCATCACAACAGGCAGCGCAGGTACATGATGTGGCATGTGGTCTCAAAATATTCTCCTCTATCAATGTCTGCAAACTTCTGCCACCGAATCTAATGCTTCTCTTCCAATCTTTACTCGATGCTCGACCACACAATGCCTCAAATTCACTCGGTGTATACCATTCTGACCCGAGTTTTATACATTTACCTCGACCACCAGATCCAAATCTATTCTTGTGCAATTCGGCATTTGTATTTTTGCATCTAATTGGCAAGACTGCCATGTTTGCTGATTCTGTCCAGCTGCAGATGGGCTGTGCATTGCCAGTAGTGACATGAATCTGTTCTTGTTCGGACTCCTCGGTGCTATTCTGGATAACAATGTGCGTTGCTTTGAGCTCTCCACCCCAACGAAGAGGATCGGAGTCTTTGTCATGTCTAGGTTCACAAATGAATCCATTGTCGACACATAGCATCTGCTTGAATTGTGCAGAGCCAGGTAACTATAATAATAAATATTTAAACAATTAACCAAGCCTTTAAATAATGATACAAGTATCCAATTATAAGAATTGCATTAGTAGAATAATAATAATACTTCTATACCTGTAGCTGTTCGGATGTAATGACATTAAAGGTGGTGCCATTGCTGGAATTAGCGACACCAATTATCGAGCCAACAGGCAATGACACAGGAACTCCAACGCTCTGAACAGTGGAAACCCCTTGGACAGACGTAACATTTGTGGCAACGGCAACGGGGTGAGCTTCGTGTTCAGTCGTCAGACTAGACGCCTCCTCGGTTTC
The DNA here is from genome assembly GCA_018902335.1 of Eumacrocentrus americanus. Lineage (NCBI taxonomy): Eukaryota > Metazoa > Arthropoda > Insecta > Hymenoptera > Braconidae > Eumacrocentrus > Eumacrocentrus americanus. Next base: position 8,590 of record JABSMT010052300.1, read on the forward strand.
GCTCGTTAATGATTCGGACATGTCCGGTAACACGGCGACACTTTCCGATGTTTGATTCTCTTCCATTTCGGCTGTCGTCGTCGTTACCTCGTTCAATGGCGTCAGTACACACTCGTTGCAAGTAACAATGCATGCACAATACAATAATGCATGTGAATCTTGGACTTTTTACATGAAACGTTAATCAAGCGACGCCGTAATCAAGCCAAAGGCTATATGATGAATTGTATGCCTCGGCCATACAAACAACAGCTAACAGATGCCAGAGACTAGAATGGATTTTGTCAACGGTGGCCCCCACCGTGATATGGTTAGCTAAAGCGCCACACGGCCCGCCATGTTTGTTCGCGGCAAAGCGCGCGCTTCTTCAAATATCTTTTTTAAACGCCTCGCAACGATTCATTCAGCAGTAATTCCTTCTGTCTTTTCTCATAGACATAATAGGTACTGTTGTATTCATCGAGTTTCTATTATTAATCTTGATTTATTATTGTGTGGAAAAATAGAAAAAAAAAATGTGTAATATTTGAACTGATTTGTGAGCTTCGCGCTCGATCGGTACGCGAGGCCGCTTCCTTAGCGACTTAGCTTGAGGCCCCCAGAGCGTGGGTATTGATTATCTTGATTTATGACCGTCGGGCAGCGATTATACTTTTCAATTTGGTGATTTTTTTTGGCGTGCACGTATAACTTGAAACATATTGTATCGTCTTTTAGCATCATTGTGAAAAGGCCACGTTTTTTATTGCGACGCAGTAACGAATGATTTCTCCGTTGTGACGTCACTCTCGTGAGTTACACAAGCGTCATCTCGGTCAGTCTACTTTGCGTAAATTTAGCGAACGCCACCAAGAGAGCATAAGAGAGCATTTTGCAACAGAACAATATAAAACCGTGAATTGTTTTCGTGTATACAATAATACTCTCTCTCTCTCCCTCTCTCTCTCTCTCTCTCTTTCTCTTATTAGCCGATATTTTCAAAGCATATTCGCACGTGTTGAGCTTAGTCTCTTTATTTCATGTGAATTTGTTCTTTTTATATTTTTTAAGATTGCGTTGGATTCTTTTTTTGTTGTCTTATGTGGGCCGTACATAGACAGTTTGCACCAACGAAATTCATGCTTCAGCTTGGGAAAAGAGAAGCATGTGAGGAGCTGAAGAGAGTTCCTCAAATCCTAAGTTTCATCTGTTAAAAAAAGGTAAATTTAACTACACTATTGTTATAGTATTTGATCAAGAATTAACTGAGCTGTATTTATTGTTTTTGAATTTGGAGAAATGTTTTTTTTTTTTTACAAACAATAGTTGTAGTTTTGAAAAAGAGAAAGCTCCCTTGTAGTAGAGATGAATTAAAGCAATAAACTTTTGATCTTTTACTCAATATAATGGAGTATAAATCATTCTTTTACAGTTAGTTGACAAACACAAGAAAATCATTAAAACATTTTCCACTATGTCCATGCAACAATTCTGTCTACGGTGGAACAATCATCTACCAAATTTCATCTCAGTATTCTCGACATTGCTGAACAATGAGACATTAGTCGATGTGACTCTTGCTGCTGAAGGCAGACATCTTCAAGCCCACAAAGTCGTACTATCAGCCTGCAGTACATATTTTCAATCACTGTTTACTGTGAATCCATGCCAGCATCCAATTGTTATCCTCAAGGATGTCAAGTTCGCTGAGCTTAAAGTAATGGTGGATTTTATGTACTATGGAGAAGTCAATGTATCACAAGAACAATTGCCTTCAATCATCAAGGTAATGATCTTCAAAATGATTTAGAAAATCTAAACAATATGTATAATAACTGAAAGGATTATTTATGTATTATTATTTCTACTATTGCAGACTGCTGAAAGCTTGAAAATTAAGGGACTGGCTGATATGCACACAGCTTCATTGACTAAATGGCCAAGTGAAAACAGTGAGCAAAGCGGTGGTGATAGAGAATCTTGTTCGCCAAGTCCATTTCCACTGTCGCCCTCATTTCGACGTAAACGATTGAGAAAAACTTCGACTGGCTCGACATCTGGATCAGGAGATAAACCAGAGGATATGAATGAAATTACACTGGTAGCTACGAATATTGTTAAACCCGAACCATTGGTTGTGACACAGGAGGGTGGACAAAATTTCAGACGTCCATTACACGCCAGCACAGAATCACAAGGAAGTATTGAGGAAGACGAGATATCAATTGTAAGTTTTAAACGAGAGAAGAGAAGAGAAGAGAGAATTTTTAGTCAATTAACTTTTTAATATTGTTAATTATTTATTTGTGATCAATTTGCTTCACTAGATAAGTCACATGGAGACCAGTACGACTACTACACCCGCTCAGAGTGAGGGCTCTATGCAGGATGCGAGTCAGCAATCCGGAACGAACGCAGGCCAAGGTTCAGGTTCAACGCAAGCTCCATCATCCCATCAAGGTAAGATTCTCCTTTGTTTTGAGTTATTCTTAAATAAATATACTATTCTCTCACGTGAGGAAAATACGACTATTTTGGTAACAAATAGTTTTGCGGATGAAAAAAAAAATTTAATTATCTGTCGGCGTATTATCTGTTTGCTGAGACAAAAGAAAGATTTGTTTTATTATTCTTAATCTAGGTAATATATTTATATCTTTACCGTGGTACTTTTTGCATGTTTATATGAGTCCAAGCTCAATTGTGTGATATATGCTGGCACAGATGCGTTCAAGTATGTTGCACACCGGAATCAACAGACGTTTGACATGAAAATAGAGCGGATAAAGAATAAAAAAAAAAAGTCGAGAAAAGTTCATTGTAGATTTTATAATGACTTCAATAAATCAAAATGGCACACAGATACATAGCACACCAATATGTATTATAACAAAAGCAAATAATTATTTTTTGCTTGTATACGTGTGTATGTGTGCTTTTCTTCAGCCATTCCGTCAATTTATCGAGTTTTTATTCTCATACATGATGCTGTGCTTGAGTATGTATCTGTGCCATGCCACATTTATTTGAAATAATTTTGCCATTTATTATTTATTTTTCGTATATGCCTTTCAATTATTTAATTAATCAAACCAGTAGAGACAATATATCTGTCGATTTTGTACGCAGAAAATATTTATAACTACATTCAAAAATTTATTGGATCTATTTATGTAAAAAAATAATCCAAATATTTGCTTTTATCATTGATGATAGTATATTCTTCCAGTCTTCTCGATGTACATCTTATATTCATATAGTTTTGAAATATTTCACAAATGTCTATGCTCTGACCAACGAATGAATTGGTCTGTTCCACAGGATTGCAATGGACAATCATGGAGCATACGTATCCACGTTTCGCTCTATCCTCGTGTCAAACGAATCTGTCGGTCCAAGCATCATCAGCATTCACGACGCCCGAAATAACGGCGTCTTCGAGCATCAGCGATCAGTACTCTGGTACCAACACCACTGGTTCTAATTGTACATTGACGGGCTATTCGAATCCATCGCATGGAACACTTCAGCATTCATCGTCAAGTGGCCCATCACCATCACCAACATCACAATGCTCGAATAGCTGTCAAAGTCCATGCGCCAGTCCTCAAGCAACAGTTAAAAGAAAGCGATCCACTAATCCACAAGCCGATGAGAATTTTATTAGGGCACTCGATGCCGTGCGTTACGGTGGCATAGGCTTCTGCAAGGCCGCAAGAATGTTTGGTGTTAATAATCGAACTCTTTGGTTAGAGTATAAAAAACGCGGATACCCAAACAATCGTCCGAGTGTCAAGTCTAGAGCCAAACAAGAAACGAGTGCATCATCACCACCACCGCCACCTCCAGAACCAAACGATCCTCAAAGTCCAACACCAATGGGCCCACCTACTGCTCCACACAGCACTCACAATGCTCACAATACCCATCCGATGCTTGCGGCTCATAATCCCCACACGATGCTCAGTAACTACTTGGACAACAGGCACATGGATTACACGATTCCGAACCCGGCAATGCCTATTAATTTACACAATGTCAACTATAACGCGATGTGAACAAGTGTTCTTTCACGTTCCGTGTACAAATAGAAATTCAGACGATTGATTTAATCATCTATGTTATATATCGTTTATGCTGAATAATACACCCTTACAGTGTGTACACATACTTGAAAAGTCTATAAATATAAACGCAAATGGAAGCATTCCATTTTGTAAATACCTTCATTTTAATTTTTTCACAACAAACGATCAAATCAAAGCTTTTATTTTCCATTATTACTTATTATACTTAACTAAACGTCTTGTTACGTTTAAAAAAAAAAATCTTTTATTATCTAATAGTCTCTCTGTACGGAATGTTTTCCCCTAAATATAGCGTATATTGTCTACCAATTACAATCATATAGGACGAGTATTGATATGATTAGCTTTTGAAATATATCCTTGACGCTGTAATATGTAATTATGTGTATGGAAAACAAAATTACCGGTAAACGTTTTTTTTTTTAATTGACAAAGTGTTGTTGATACTATATAGTATACTTTTAATGATTAACAGGGCAAAGCTATTGCTGAGAATAATTGAGGCAACGTACTGGTGTCATTACGGCGGGATTCAGTTTGCTGATAATTACGTATAACTCGAGTTATACAAACTTATTAGCTATTTGTTTCCTGGCAATGATGACAATAACAATTATGTTAGTTGGATTTTAAATGAGTTGCTTCATTTTTCACTAACTGTAATGCAGTTTATATTTAATAAAATCCTAAGATAGTTCCTGTATTTTGTATTTTGTAAACTCATCGTGGTCTTACTTCCAATGGAAACTATTTATTTAAATTTAAATTGTCATTCATTATCTGTGCTATCATCAGGTAAGTATCGACACACACTGTTTTCTTCGTGATAAAACAGTCAATAAATTCTTTTGTTCATGTATTCACTAGATTTACATGTGCAATGTAGATAAATTAATTTGTTTACAAATAAACTATATGAAAAACTATCAAAATAAACAGTTAATTTATTATGAAAGCCTAAGAAAAAGTTTTCAAGTGAGACCAGCAACGTTTCAAACTAATCCAATTAATTAATTTTGTATCAATTTAATCGCTCTTTTTTCAGCTTATCCAGGCAGACAGGTGGAGGCAAAACGTGGTCGATTACTTCTGATGCGACAGCCTCGAGTTAAAAAAGAAGCAGAACCTGGACATCCTTCACCAGACAGCGAGCCAGGCTCACCTCGCATCGTCTCTTCACCGGCAATTCAACCTGTCACCCCAATACTGAATCTTCCCTCAACGTCGCAACATTGGCAAGACAATGAGCCACCAGCTACCTCCAAACAGACTTTATTAACAGTGACAACGTGTACGAATTTATTGACTGTTCCTCAACCATCTTACTTGGTGAAGCAACACTCGCATCCTCTTCTACCGAGTCAGAGTACATCTGGCAACTATTGGATGCAACGACAACATTCAAATCCTGAATATCCTGGCAGATCAACGAGCCCTATGGATGCAATTCCTCTGATAAAAATTGAGGAGGGACAAACAGAAGCCAGAGCAGCTAGAGATGGTGGAAGCAACTCCAGTAGTGGTTTAAGAATTGTCCCAGCAGAATTTTTGAGGAGCTCTTCGACGCCTCAGGTAAATTTATTCCTAATATATATAGAGAAAAAAGGAATTAAAAGGAATGAATACATGTTTAAATTGTTTTTCTAGCTTGGATCTGAAGGAAGAAGTTCACGAGAAGGTGGCAGTGATCAACGATTGGGTCATTGTCCTGTTCAACGACCAGGCCCAGCATTGGGATGCAATCATTGTTGGAATACCGTTGATGCCCATGGTCGTACCTTGAGGCGGAAAACGAAATACCATTGTCCTGAGTGCCAGATTAATTTATGTATCGTGCCATGCTTTCAAGAATTTCATGAGCGTCAGCGTGATAATGCCAGTTTAAAAATATTACCAAAAACAAGCTCAATCTAACGCGGTAAAAGCTTTGCGTGAACAATTCATAGTAATCACATATCGCATATCACTTGTTGCTGCAATCAAAAACAATACTTTTCTTTTTCACTAAAGTGATGAAAAGTAAAAAAAAATATGAATGAAAGTTTCCAATGAAATTTGTTATTACTGTTGCTTTCACAGTTAAGTTTTGTAGATGTTCTCTCTTTTGGAAAAAAATATTTTTACATACAATTGACGCAATTTCGAATGATTCATTTAATCGTGTATATTTATTGTCATTTCGTTTTTATACCAAATATTGACTGGACTTGAATGCTGAATGATTGGAGTCAATGTGTCTTGTGAGTTGTGGAATAATGAACATGACGAAAAACCGTCCGATTTTCTCGATAAATGTTAGTGAATCTTTCACATTCACTGACCTATATTTTGTCCCTTTACATTGTCAAAAGAAAAAAAGAAAATGTTATTGGATACTGCGTTAAATTGTAAGGAAATTGAAGGTCTTGTAAAATGTGTAATAAGAGATGTGTAATAAGAAATTAAAATTAGTTGATACCATTCAAAGAAAATGCACATTTTTATTTCAAATATGATGAACATTCCGACATTTGTAAAAGCACTGGCATATTTATTGGCAGTCTAAAATCATTGAACTCAACTATATGACACACTAAAAAAATATACATACGTATTATAAGAATCTTCTTAAAACAAATACTCTACTGGGAAAAGATATACCAGAGACAAACATACTGCATTCACTTCTACAATGATTGAAAATCAGTATAATCGCTTTCTCTATAAAATATCTATACTATAAATTCCATTTTAAAATATATTAGATATCTCTAATGGTCTAAGATACGGAGATTACCCGAGACAATTTTATTTTCCAAACTCGTTCCTGATGGTAAATCTATACGATCACCATGATTAGCAATGATAATCACCGTTCCTCGTAGAGATACGTCGCGACCAAACGTCACGTCTCCTGACACAGTTAGATGATCGAGCTCCAATAGGTCAGGAATGTTGGCGAATCTACGTAAGAATTCCTCAACCTGAAAGGACATTAGCACTATGTAAAATTAAATACATAAAATGCTAACTGAAAGAAAATTAACGAATTATACCTTGGAGAAATGGTTGTCACCCAGCTTGATAAGTGGTGTTTCAGGGAACATTCTCTTGGGGCTCATAAGCAACGAGCCATTACGGAGGACATATAAATTACTCTTTACAAGGAGCAGATCTGATGTTTTCTTCACGGGTAAAAATCGACTACGTGGTACATGAATGCCTATTTTTAAATAAATAAAAAAAAGCTATTGTAGCCTTATTCGTAACAGAACAGATTGTAAATGATATACATACCTACACTTCCTTCGAATGACTTCATGGCTGCACCCACAGCAGTTTCTAATTGCACAACATTGAGCCCATTCTCCAGAGTCTTAGCGTTTACAATGATTTCCATATCCAGTGTTCTCTCATTCAAAACACGCTGAATAGCTGCCAATCAAAATACAACGGACCAATAAATAATTGATATTTAATATCTGATAAAGAATCGGAGCACAGAAATTTTCTTACAGCTCAATTTAGCCCACAGATTGTTTGTATTGAAAAATTTGAATTTCTTTACTGATTTGAACTCATCCACATGCTCTTTAGGTACTTGTGCTATTTCGAGAAGGCGCAATTTATCTTCGTACTGAATCAGAGTACCTCCCTAAACAAAAAACAGTAACTGAATTATTGTATTAGAACTTATAAAGAAATTTTTTGTTTTAGATTGTTATACAACCTTAACATCAGCTCTCGTTTTATTGGTGACTTCCATCACAAATTCGTGAGAAACTCCTGCTGGCTCAAATAGTAATTTCAAAATTTTGCTATCTACTGTTGCCCCTAAGTTATCGATATTCGAGATGAAACAGTATTCACGTCCCTGAGAAAGAAACCACATAAGTACAGATACATAATAATTCTTTGTTCGTTGACTATTAAATGTTTTACTTCTTTTAGAAACTCGGCCAGCAAGCCTGATCGCTGGAAACTCTCGTAGAAGTCTCCATGACCAGGGGGATACCATCTAGAAACCACATTTACTGCATTAAACTATATTACTCAAAGAAATTTTTGAATACAATCATCAACTTACGCCTCGAGGTCTTCAGCTACATCACAATTCTTTGCTGTGGGCAACAGAGACTCACGATTGATACGCGGGAAGCAGCTTTGATTGAATGTTCTGACGTTAACGTCTACTCCCTTATATTTTCTGATAATTTTCTGTGTTTCATCATCAGTGTTGAAGGAATTCATGAGTACTAATGGTACATTCACGTCGTACGTCTTGTTTAAATGCTAGAAAACCCAATGAATCTTTATAGAACACTTATGCTTCAATAAAAAAAGAAAAAATGAAAGAATATGAATTATTTACCTCAATTTGCTGTACAGTCAGATCTAAGAAAGTAAGATCATTGCGCACAACAATCGATGACTTTGGTCCATGACATCCCATGCTTGTGCCTAATCCTCCATTCAATTTCACGACTACCAGCCGATTCAGCATGCTACGAATTTCCTCATGAGATGGTTCTGGCAGAGAAACATAATCTCTGATCTGAAATAAATCATACCAACGATCAATAATCAATAATTAGCTAAATAGACAACTATTTTTGAGATATCTAGCTAGTGTATACATACCGATTCCTCTGGCAATCTTTGAATTTGCTCCCATACAACCGACGGTCCTTGATCCTGAAGGAACTTTTGAAATAATTTGGTGAATCCATCAAACTCCTTTTTAAATTCATTTTGCAAGTGTGGTGGAGCTGTTGCTTCGAGTCGTTTCAGTTCGTACTGCATTTCGATCTCAGCATCTTTCTTCGTTCTCTCCCGGAAAGCCTGAGTATCAGACGGCTGACGAGTATGTCCTCGAGACTGAAATTATAATCAATTTACAATCTCAATTGTCTGCAAAACAACAATTTATCATTAATAATTTTTCTTGTCTTTTAACTAGGTATATAGAATCAAAATACGAAGTAGTCTAGCTGCTGTTCTACAACATACTTCAACAATAATCAGTTAAATATCTCTATTTATAGGAGCCCAGTGGTAAATTGTCATTACATATTGTACAACAGTTCAAGGTCACTGGAATGTTACAACTACTGCGCATCGTTTATCCCGCATGACTCAAAGAGATGATGACAAGAGAAAAACTGATAATTCTTGGAGCTTGAATGAGAGAAAACATTTGAATAGAATCTAAAACAAACTCAAGATTACAATTATTGTCCACGTGTCATGAGAAATGCAAGGCCTGAGGGAAAACTAAATGGAATTGACCAACACTTTTATGCACTTACTCGAAGTAAATATTCCATTTATGAAATCCAACTAACTAGAGTCAATTTCAAAATAATGATATTGAAGCCTGGAGGAATGAGCACAAGACAATCAAACAACTAAAGCTCTTGACGGTTGAAAATATTATGAGACATCGTCTTTTGGAACTGATGACTTGAGAACAGTGAATGGCATTATCTATGCGCTTGTTATCACTGTCATACTATCAACAGAACAAGGCCTATCGCCCTCCCCCAAAGATTCCATACTAAATTATTTCAGCTGATTATGTGTCGTGGGTCTACGGACGTTTACCATTTCAAATGAGGCCTGAATCCAGCTTATGACACACCATGTCATGAGTCTTTAGTCATATCATCCTGATAATTTTCATTTCCCGATAGCTTTATCAAGCATATCGTACATTGATTTACAATCATGAATAGCAGGATTAATGTATCATTCATCAGCTTTTCCTCAATAAAATAAACAATTTATGAAAAATACATTTATTTCCTGACCGGCTATAGCAATGTTGACCTAATTTTAATTTTTAATGAGATGTAAAGCCAAAAGATAATCGTATCATGACGAAAAAATTCAAGTGGAGAAAATAAAAAACAATCATCTTCCTCACTGCAGAATTGCGTAATCAAGATGACGTGGCTATATACGTACAATATAATAAGTTAATTAGGTCATATACTCAATATTTATATTTATCAAATCATTATTTAGTTAAATGGAATTTAACGAAAGATTATTTATGCACTTATGGTCACAAAGGACAAATGTTTTGTGACCTTTAAAAGGCCAAGTCCATTGCCAGTCTGAAGACCTTTTTTCTTTCATGAAATCATTCTTGTTTATTATATCGTGATACAGATAATAGAGGTTAACTCCTATGTACATACGTACTTGTGGACTTTTCTCTCAAACATCATTTCACGAGAACAAACAAATAGTTGGATTGAAGAGGAATTAATGATTGAGTTAATTGTGGTCTTGAATTTTACCTTTTTATCATCAACGCACAACATTGTTTTGGGCAAACAGTAGTGTTCGATACGATATAATCAGACACCTTTCCACGAAAGGAGCTTCTACACTTGACCTTCGTGTTTGAGAAGGTCAACTGAAGACCAAACTTATCACGTATATAAGTAGCAATAATGAATTCTAGATGATTGTTTAGAAGCAACAAATTACGAATTTATTCATAGAAAAACACGAATTTTTATTAGTTTTTTTTTGGTGTTTAATAGATATTAATAGACAATTAGTCTAGTTTTACATACAATGAGTGATAAATATGTATTCATATTGCATAAATTACATCAATTCATAGCCTAATAACAATGGTACTCTGTTTAGGATCATTTATAGAACATATATAACTTTATAATTATCATGATGATAGATATTTTCGACCATAAAGTTGAGCTTTCTTCTCAAAGCCAACGGAATTTATTGGCGAATTTATTTTGTAGAATGGATTCATGGAATACTAGAAAGAAATAAAGCATGTATATAAATCAAATTGAATATTGTTGAATCGTTTTACTGGATAAAAATTCAATAAAGCCCTTTTGTATACCTTAATGTATGTTTCATACATCTCGTTGAAAAAGTTCTTAATGCCATCCTCATTTTTCGTATCGTGTACCATGAGAAATTTAATTTGTGTTGCAGTGACAAATGCACTGACAAACCATTGATTAAATTTGTCAATAACTTTTAAGTGCATACTCGTTGTCTTCCATTTATGTTCGTCCACAAGATCAAGGGCAGCATGAGCAATAAATTGGCTCAAATGGGCATGATCTTCTTTCTATAAAATAGAAGTAAGCATTAATACAATTAATTTTAATAGTACAATTCGTAATAATAAGTCATTTGTACCTTTGAATCTTTATTTGAACCACTGAATTCAATCTCAAATAGTGGATTATCTGCATTACCGACAATAACAAAATAATAGTTTGCTGACATTGTCGATGGAGACAATGTTAAAGTCTTCGAATATCTGTAATAATTCAAATCATTCCAGTATTTATAACCTCAAAATATTGCAAGTTTTGAAGCAAACACGTATTATTAATTAATAGTTCTTGTCGAAAATCTGTACAAGACAAATCCCATCACAACACAGGCGACGGCCGCCATCTTTGTATGTAGTTCCAAAATCCACCATGCCGCGTATTTCAAATAGACAAAATGGCGCTGGCCTACACTCGTATATTAATTGTGCATTTGCGGTGGTATTAGTGTAGGAAGAAGAAGCTTGGTGCACGGACAAACAATTGTTGATTTGAATAGCGATCCTGATAAATAAAATCCCGCTGCTAAATGCCGTTCAAATGCAAATTTCAAGAGGGTAAAATTTAATTAATTAATTTCTCAATAAATATTTTGTACATTAAACGTTTTTCATGACAATATTTTTGATGTTTACAGGTGAAAAGGTGCTTTGTTTTCATGGTCCTCTTATTTACGAAGCAAAATGTTTGAAGGCATCAGCAACAAAGGAAAAACAAATAAAATATCTCATTCACTATGCCGGTTGGAATAAAAAGTATGTTGAGGTTATGTTATTTAATTATAATTAACAATGATTTTGCCGCTCATAACCTATAAACGAGTTGCTTGTTGTGATTGTTTTATTTTAGTTGGGACGAATGGGTCCCTGAAAGTCGTGTTCTAAAGTACAACGAGACAAATGTCCAGAAACAGAAGGAAGTGCAACGTGCACATGCAGCCCAACAGTCGTCGTCGAAGGGGAAAAAAGGCACTTCTGTTTTGAAAACAACAGGACGTAGAAGTGAGAGTGGTAAAGACAAGGAATCAGACAGTCGGGCTAGTACACCTGTGCCAAATACTGAAAAAATTGCTGGACGTGCCAATAAGAGCAGCAGTGGCTCTGTTACACCATCATCACATGATTATTCCTCTGATGCACCCAGAAAAAAGCGCAGGTATATCATGAAATCATTGAATCTCGTGGGTTATAATGTATTTGATTGTTTAATTCTATAAAAATTTCTTTCACAGTCGTGCGGATCCCTCGGTAGAGACTGAAGAGCAATTCTTGACAAAGGTCGAGGTAAAAGTAAAAGTTCCAGACGAATTGAAACCATGGTTAGTCGATGATTGGGACGCAATTAGTCGACAAAGAAAATTGGTGATACTGCCAGCAAGACACACAATCGATCAAATCTTAGACGATTACGTCAAGTTTAAGACTTCCAGTAAAACAAATACTCCTAATAAGTATGTCTGTTTTTCTTTCTTTTGTTCAAATTTATTTATCATGACAAAATGACTAATTGAGGATTTCTTATTCACAGAGAAAGTGCTGTGTTGGAATTGACGAAAGGCTTGCGAGAATATTTTAATGTTATGCTGGGGACTCAATTGTTGTATAGATGGGAACGTCAGCAGTACAGTGAAATTATGGCTGAGAAACAAAATACACCAGCCAGTCAAATATATGGAGCTATTCATTTGCTTCGATTATTTGGTATGTATTCAAATTTTCATAACTCATCATGGTTTATGTAGGATTTATTAATTTGTATTTTTTTTTATTTCTAGTAAAACTAGGTGGTATGTTGTCATACACTCCATTGGACGAAAGGAGTATCCAGTTACTCCTGGTACACATTCACGATTTTTTGAGATATCTCCATAAAAACAGCAGTGATTTATTCAGCCTTCAAGACTATGGTGCAGCCCCACCAGAATATCATCGAAAATGTGGATAAATGCATATAATTTTTCGTTAAGTACATCTAGGTTACTATCTAGTGATCGTTAATATTGTTTATCTTTACGTTACAACATTGATTCAATTTTGATAAAGATTTTTCGATTATATGTTCATTTTGACGTGATTTATCGTAAATCTAATTTATACTATTCAGGGATTCTCTAGATATTCAGATATCGATAAAATCACGAGTACGTCCGTTGATGTCCGTTTGATTAAAAAAAAAGAATTCAGTATTTCGTGATTAGATATACACGATTAAATTTGATAAGATATGAATTGCTCTTGAAAATTCGGGTGGTTTACTGTCTGGAATTGACGGATTGATATCTATGAATTATATTAAGAAACGATTGAAAATGATTTTAAAAGATTAGAATATTTATTTTCGTTACATAATTTGATCATTCACTTAACATTACATAGATATACTCTAGAAATCGCCAACTTTATGTCACTTTCGATTTGATTTTTCTCTAAAATATCAATCTTTACTTCGCATAATTGTAACAATTTGTAGTTTGTGGCACAATGCTTCCGCAATAAAAATACAGTAATTAAAACATCAAAAATACAGATATTCTAATTATTTCATTATCGATTTAGCCAGGGTGACATTGAAATATGCGACTTTAATTAGCTTATTATGTTATTATAAAAATACATATAATGGCAAATATAATTATTATTCCACTACACAAGAAAGCCCCAACACCGTGGGCTGAAAGATAAATCTAACAAAAAAACCAACGAAAAAAATGTTCTTAGCAGAATCAAAGATTTAAAGTTAATTGAATTGTACGACTTTTTCTTTTATTGCCAACGTTGCGTTTGCTTTCACTCTTTGACATACCATTGAATTATTTTTGCGAGTCGTATGCAGAAGGCACCCTCGGTAAACTTGATCATGTACCGCTTATTAGTCCGAGCTCACTGGATCAGTTATGATTATGACCAAACGATTAGGAAGATCATTATCTAACAGAAATCGCTCCACACAAGAATACGGAAGTTTATGATAATTATTATGACATGTAAAGTTATATAAAGCTACTCAGTTTGATATCTTGAACATAAAAAAAATTATGCATAAAAAAATACACATATTTCTCTATTCTGTACTCTAACATTGCAACAAATATATATATATATATATTCCATCTTAATTTAAATTGAGATATTTCATGTAACATTATTGTTGATTTTTTAATCCATTTGTTCAGTTTTCTTCTTAATTATTAAATGCAACATTTATTCATTGAGAACACAAGTGCGTATCAGAGCATTGCAAACTGCATAGGGATCGCAGTTACTGCTGGGTCTTCTGTCCTCCAGATATCCCTTGCCAGCTTCAGCAACGCCACGTGGAATGCGAATACTGACGCCTCTATTCGCAACGCCTGAGCTGAAGTCATGGATGCTGCTCGTCTCGCATTTACCAGTGAGACGACGCTCATTATCTTTTCCCCCACGTGGATCGTAAGCTTGAATATGACGAATGTGATTCTTGCTGAGCTTCTCAATTGCCCGCTCGATCTCAGCAATGCCACCATTGGCTCGCATAAGCTTCGTAGATAAATTTGTGTGAGCACCAGCTCCATTCCATGGGCCCTCAACAGGCTTTGGATCAAGAGTCGCGATCACGCCGTACTCTTCAGCGATACGATGAAGCAAGAAACGTGCTATCCACAGATCATCACCACCGCTGATGCCAAGGCATGGGCCCACTTGGAACTCCCATTGCGATGGCATTACCTCGGCGTTTGTTCCTCCAATATTGATGCCCGCGTAGAGACAAGCTCGATAATGAGCCTCGACAATTTCCCTGCCAATGACCTTGTCTGCGCCTACACCGCAGTAATACGGTCCTTGTGGACCAGGGAATCCGTTCTTTGGCCATCCCAACGGCCTGCCATCAAAGTCCAGGAACGTGTACTCCTGCTCGATTCCAAACCAGGGCTCCTGGTCCTTCACCTTTTCCATGGCTTCATTAGCCTTGCATCGATGATTAGTAGCCGTTGGTGTCTTATCGCTGTTGTACGTCTCGCAGAGAACGAGTCTATTATTTCCACGACGAACTGGATCTCGGTAAATTGCAACTGGATAGAGGAAAATATCGCTGTTTGCCCCGTCAGCTTGGTATGTAGAGCTGCCGTCGTACGTCCACTTAGGAAGCTCTGTAATAAAATGAAAAATTGTTTACAATGAGGTTTATTATTATTGTGCAGTTATGTAACTGGTGAATTTAATGAATATTCATTAGTTT
>JABSMT010052311.1:0-12649 GCA_018902335.1 Eumacrocentrus americanus
TTTTCAAGATATTTCGAAAAATCTGGTTAAACAATTTTTTTTTTTTTTCAGAAAAATCAATTTGTTAAAAAGAAAATTGATTATAGCTCGCGAACTATGCGAGATACGACAAAAATCCATATGACCTTTTTTGTAGAGAATTTAATTTCCGACAATAAAGGTCTGATGCAATTTTATCGTTTCTCTCATACTTTTCAAAACATTTGATAAAATGTAAATTTTTTTAATTCGTGATAAATTGTCGACTTATCTCGTTTTACCTCTTAATAACAGACTTTATAAAAAAAAAGATAAATGGTAATTAGACAATATTTTTACAGGGACAGGCGACGGAGAAGGGTGTAACGAGGACAATGAAAGTGCTGGTGACTATCAAATAGTCACAGAAGTCTGGATTGAACCACAATGTGGCCAAATAAATACACCTCTACATCCTACTGCTTCGTACATGAATTCTTTGTCATATCATCAATTATCAAATGCCGTAAGTGTATTTATTATGCCCAATTGATCTCAATTATCGACGAAAATCATCGATAATATTGAGAACTTGAAAAAAAGAAAGGGAATTTATTATACACTTGCTGCTCTTTGTAATGTTTGGTCATGTTGCTAGTCGGAAATTGATAACTCTGTCTCTCGTTCTCGAAAACGTCTTATATCTGATAAGATATCTAGGATCAATACTTGCACAGACATCAATAGATTACATACAACTAGCAATGAAATTGAAATCGGATGAGCTGAGATATACAATAGTTTTCTAGTGGCAATTGTTAGCAAATTTTCATTAGTTATCCCTATAAAGTAGAAGTAAATAGTGCTTTTATAAAAATTATTTAAGATTACGTCAATTTTAGTCTTGTAATGTCGTTTTTTTCGCGTTTTTGTTACGAGTAACACCTTGGCACCGTGTTATCTTGAAGAATTCTTGATAATGCTCGTAATCAGTAACATAAAAAGTTATCCTGGCCAGCATATTCTCAAGTGGTTTATTTTGTCATAGACGTTTATCTCACGGCAAACATTGGTCAGAGATAATGTAAAAAGATTGCGTGGACGTTTCTTCTATTTCGTCGGTCCTAATGGCCGATAAAGTTCAAATCAATTCTCAAAAACCGCAGATTCTTCAACAAAAGTCAAGTTATTCGCTTTGACTATTTAGGTCACACCTTAGTTTAACTGCATAGCTTCTCAATTAGTGACAATACTGTAACTAAGCGGTAATAAGCAGTAAGGAGATGCGTCGATAAAAAAATTTTACTGGTGTCAGTCACAAAATGTATTATATCTCAAAAACTATGCGAGATACGACAAAAATGCATCAGAGCTTTTTTCCAGAGAATTCAATTTCCTACAAAAAAGCTCTGCAGTCATTGTCTCGTATCTCTTAAAGTTTTTGAGATATTTCGAAAAATCTGGATGAATGATTTTTTGACGAACAAAAAATTGATAATGAATAAAATTGATGATAGCTAGAAAACTATGGGTGATACAGTAAAAATGCAAGGGACCTTTTTTGTAGAGAATTTAATTTCCTACAAAAAAGCTCTGCAGTAATTTTATCGTATCTCTCATAGTTTTCGAGATATTTCGGAAAATAAGAAAGATCTAAAATTTTCGATAAATTGTCGTTATCTCCTTTTACCATTTTGCAATAGAATTTGTCGTCATTAAACAAAGCTATTCAACAATATCTTCTGCTGTACTACAGTCAAACGGCGTGATTTCCTCATGGACAATCAGGCGCCAAGTTAATTTTATTCTTCAAGCTTTTTCATTAAAAAAAATTCTCGTGCTGCAGCGAAAATTTCGTGTGTTTGCCAAAATAAAGGTTCAATTCTCCTCTATTATTACCAGAGTGACTCACATTCTCATTGTGTACTCAAGCACACCAGTCAGGTGGAATGACCAGAGTGATCTTTGATTCATCATTGTCAAAAGAAATCACCTGGATACGCCTGGATTTTCAATCATGAAACTTGCAAAAGTCCTCAGTCAGGGATGTATTGGCCGTGTCTATCACTTGGTATCGTTATCGCTATCAGGGCGGGGCTCCGATATCGATGAGAAATCTAGAACGGGGTTTTCCTATCAGTCTTCTCCGGGTATATATGGGGCCCACAGTATCCCCTGGGCCCGCAAGTAACCGGATTACCTTTTTTTCAACGAGATTTAACGTGTTTCTTCTTTCAACTGCTCGCGATCGCTCAGTCGTCAAGCGATCAGCCCACTGAATACATGTCTCAGGCATCAATCCAATCATGATTTCAAACTCAATCTCAAGTGTCTCTTCATCAATGACCTTTCACATCTTGTGCTGTGACTTGAAACGTGTATAATAATTGATTGTGTGCTCAATTTCCTTTATTTTTCAAATCATTTATCTACTTCTTCTTACGATTATTATGCGATTTTCTTTATATTTAAATACTGTTTGCCTCTTCTGCGCTTGAACAGCCAACAGCAACCGTGTTTCCTCGAGTTGGAAGTGAGGATCTAGGCAGTGAGTGGCTTTGGGAATTTGCCAGATCTATTTCTTCCAGCTCAAGGTTGCCTGGTACATGATCGTCAATGATATCTTCTTATTGGCATTCTTCCGGCGTTAACTCAGCGAATTTTTGTTGTTGTTTCTCAAATAAGAGCACTATAGATTCGAGGCGTCATGGTTCAAGTGGAGAAGTGGTCTCTACGCTTGGTTTGAAAGTGAGATTCAACTCCTCCAACTTATTCCGGTCGCCTTAATAACTTCATTGGCTCTTTGTGTGTGTGAATCCATCGAGTTTAAACTAAAAGCTAATCAATCTATATTATGGAATTGTCCGACTAGCTGTATAATATGACCAAACGTTACACATGTATTGTAATTACAAATAAATATAAATAAATGCAACGCATAATGCTAAGACAGATAGAACCTTATGGAGCCCCTGTGATTTATTTAAATGTGCATTTCTTTTGCAGATAGCCCAAATTGATGAGGAATGCATCAATGCATTGCTCACGTTGGAGCACTTGAGTTTATTGAGTCAGGTGGAGTCGCGAGATACTAACACTGACATTGCCAATGGATGTCAGCATCAAGGCTTGCAGTATGGACAAGGTTGTCCGTACAAACCACCGCGGCGAACGTCTGTTCCCAGTTTTGTTCAATCGAAATTCCTCTCTGACGACGCTCCCGATGAAAGGATTCATCCGAAGCTCTTTAACTTTGATATCTTTAATGTTTTGCCCAAGTGTCAGCAAGCAGAGCTCTTGTTCTCAATGTTTACTGATGGTCTGGCGGATGAGAGCAGCGATAGTACAAATAGTATTGTCATGGACGGTCTGATGGATCACATGAAGTGTCTCCACAACAAAGAACTTCTATTGAGTACATCTGAATCGCAGAAATTCACCGAAATGCTGTTTAATCGGCCACGTGATGACGGTCGATCGTTTCCATTTTCATTAGATTTAAGTGAGAAGCATCAGAGTAATATTCGATGGCGATGTTTTATCAAGGGAATCAGCGTTACGCATATAATAATAACGATTCTACCAGCTTCCGAGAGAGATGTCCAAGTCTTGATGCATTCCCACGGGAAATCTCGAAAGTTTTCACGCGATAAATCAACAGAGAGACTTGATTCGTTGACATTAGGGTCACATATGAGCGATGACAAAGTCTCCTGGACGAGTCTACGTATGATGGACTTTGAATCAAACATGTCTAGTCGCACAACAACAGCAGAAAGTACACCGAAATTAGAAAGACGTCGGCGTGTACCGTCTGGCAGTACAAAGCCAGGCTTAACTCTTCCAATCTACGTCTATGATTGCTCGTTAACTCGATTAATTGAGGTCTTAGTGGGCAAACTCAAGTCACCTCGGACAAGGGACATTTATCAGAACAATTTATTCACCGTTGGCCAACAAACTCACGAAGAATTTATTAATCTTAAGCTGTCGAATGATGGCAAGTCTACATCGCCTGAGCCGAAGAGTGAAGATTCGGACAATTTGTCAAATGATCAACGCAAACTATTGGAACACTGCAAATTACTGAGCTTGGCTCATTGTCATTCCTACGTCGTTGCAGTTTACAAATCTCTGGCATTGCAACTTCAACTCTCGTACGAGGACATGGAGGCTGCTGTCGATCAATGCGAGGAGTCTGTTATCGAGATAAACATCACCAACTATCTTCGAACTGTTTGCAAGCATTTGAACAGCTCGAGGGACAATAGTCACGGTGATACAGACTACACGATAGCGACGTGCACGGAATTCCAACCGTTGCACAACTTGATAAAAGACAAATTCCGAAGAATAATAACAGTTGCTTTCAAGCCTGTGCCTGCACATTCAGAGTTCTATTACTGCTCGCCAATGCACAATTCAGAGCGATTAAATCCAATGGAATTCCATCGATCGGACAGCGATGAGGACTTTGAAGCCTTCACGTTTCGCTCGGAGACGCACGATTGTAAATTAGACAATCCTATTGGGAAAATGAATTTACCTTCTAATGCAACATGGCCAAATACCAATCTGCGTGACGATCCAAAGATGTCGAGCTACGATTCGACGGAATCTCTCATTAGTAATTTAAGGGACGACGATGGCAATGCAAAGGAACAACCATTATTCCTACAATTAAATTGTTCTGTCTATTCTGGCAAAAAGTTCTCGAGTATTCCTGTCAAATTACTGCCCACATGCTTCGGCGAGATTAAACAATGGCTCGAGGACTATGAAGAATCAGATTTATCATCGAATTTAAAGATAACTCTGGACATTATTTGTTTGAATTTGCCAAAGGACGTGTTGGAGGTCAGCATTGAGCGTAATTCCATTGATAGTTTGGGCAATGAAAGGGAAGGCCCAGAGAATGATAATGCAGTGACCGACACGGGATTGATCAAGGAGACAATAAGGAATCTCCCGCTGCATCAGCATCACGCCATTTCGACTCTTACAGCGCAAATCGAGTGGCTTTTGAAAGACGAAATCGCTACAGCTCTGCTTGATACTGATCCACCGACAGAGGAAACGTTGCACTACGTAGCTCGACACGTAGCAGAGTCCAGCGGGCGTACGAGTTGTCATTTTGACAAAGTTCCACTGCACTTTGTCTTCTCTTCGACGAAAAGTGCACCGAAATTCTTCGACGAACTCGTGAAAATGAAGATTGACAGATATATTATCTGTCGACAACAAGAATTCTTGTATTTTATCAAGAGCGAAAGCGAAATTAGTCATGATAATGAGACTTGTGACATGAATGCAAGCATTAATAATGAAAAAAAGGACGATGAGGAGGATAAATCATCAGTTGTTCCAGATCTCGATGATTCAGATGGTCGGCAAGACGTTATTAGTGGAACGAGTCGACAGGACTCGACTGAAATACAAGGATATCAATCAGAAGTATCGAGCATTGGCGAAGGTCATCCAGGAACTGATGATGGATACGAAGGAGATAGCAGCAACTCCGAGGACGATTGCTGTTGGCTTGCTGACCTCGACAAACGCAGAGAGACTCTGCCGAACTTCTGGTTAATCTTACAGGTCCAACGTAATCACGTAGAGGTCTATTTCCACTGTCGATTCCTTGAGTTTGCTTCGCCAGAAGTCGACTGTTACAGACAAGTACAGAAGCTAGTTGTGTCTCAAATAGCTGCTATATGTCGCAGAGTCAATCAGTATCTATTGCTAGAGAGTCTTCACGATACACGCAACTGCGATCCTCTACTCGAGCCCGAGTCGCACGAGGATCCTGCATGGCGAGCAGAGTCCAACAGTGAATCAGGAGTAGTTGCAAAGCACGAGACAACATTGAACATGGTCCCTGGTATGTTCAGGTGCTCGGTCGTCTGGGAAGAGACGTTTTGTCTGCATCCACGCTTGAAAACTGGTCCAGGCCGATCCGGTCTCTCTCGTGGCATCAAAGCTCTTCACGTTGTGCTCAATCGTTTCTCCGTCAACAATCGGGACAACATGTTTGTTTATCGTGAGAGTAACTCGAATGTCTTTTATCTGAGACTTGATGAGCAGACGAGCGATGGGAAATTGCTGCAGAATAAATTGTCGGAGAGCGACGAGCGTCTTATGGTGTCGCGAAGCAATAGTGTCGCTTCATTGTCGCAGTCACGAGGACATCCGATGGATCACAGCAAGACTGACGACACGAGGCCACGAGTTCGATCATTCGGAGAGAAGGACTCTGATTATATGAACAAGTGTGATGACTCGATTGTCCTTATGGTTCACGGGATTTCCGAGCCAGGTTTGGAAGTACGTCGAGAGCTTGTTCAGGTACTGCACAACAGATTGGACGACGCTGTATTGGAAGTGTTGTCTGTGATGCTAGCGAGGAATCCAATGTGTAAACTGACACCAGCGGACGTTCATTTCATTCAGAAACCTTATCGACCACCTGAGAACTATGTACAATTCTCAGTTCATCCCTACTATCTCAAGCACATGGATGCCTTGGCGTATTACTTGCGCCAGAATATTCTGCAATTTTTGTACATTCCGAAATATACAGAGCCACGAGCTCACTATCATCTCCAGGATTACTCGCAGCCTGAGGATTCAAAGAAACGCGTCGCCGAGACCGATATATTTCTTAACAATCAAAGTCAATCGAGTGGGAATCGTGGCATTGCTTGTATTGCAATGGCTATTGATAAAGAGCTTGATTCGTCCACTGATAAAGCCTTTCCAGATACTGTCAGGGTGCGAGACTTTGCTGGGCTAGTTTCCACGTCTGTCTATGAGGGAAAAACACGATCAGTATCCAATCCAGATGTGCCCATTGAGTTTAGAATATGGCTGCAGGGAAGAGTCAATGTGGAAACGTTGATTGAGAAATTGCGAGCTGCAATTAAACATGCTACGTGGGATTTAGTTACTGAATACTATCTTCTTCCTGTGCCATTGACGATAAACTTGCCTCAAGACGCTGAGGATTGTCAATCGAAAGGCAACGTTTCTCCCAAGACGGAGAGCCACACTAAAACTGGAGAACATCGTAAATTGAATTCGTATGAATTAGGAGAGAAAGGACAGCTTCATTGGGTTTATCACAGGACTTTGCCCTGTTGGTTTCAATTTGCTCTAGACATGGGCGTTTCTTCAGTGAAAAAGCACACTGTAACTATTCAACATAGACATTCTATTTCGACGACTGTCAAGGAGCTGCAGAATTTAATTCGTGTCAATGCTCCAGATACTTGTACACGTGCATTTGCACTACGTCAACGTCAACCATTTGTCATCAACGATTCTGTTTCATCAGAAACGTTGTTATCGTTTAAACAAACAGAGGATTTCGATGATTCAGAAGCTTGTGAAGATGATGACGAGAAAGTAATTTATGTACCATGTGAATTTGGAATGGATGATCAAAAATCGTATTCGAATGCTGTTATTGTTGCACGCAATTTTAATCAGTGGAAAGCATCGTCTGATGATACTCCTGAAGCTGAATTTCTGATGCCCAAGGATCAAAAATTGCTGCAGAGGTTTAATCCACTTATACAGGAATCCAAGTTTATACCTAGACAACGTATACTATTAGCCAAAGTACAAGGTGATCAAGTGAGTAATTATATTATTAAATAAATGGGAGCAGAAAGGATTCTGTTATTGAACTGTAAAACGAGATAAGTCGACATTTTAGGAAAAATTTTCGAAATTTACATTTTTTCAAATATCTCAAAAATCGTGGGAGATACGATAAAATTACAAGAGACCTTTTTTGTAGCAAATTTAATTCTCTACAAAAAAGATCCTTTGCATTTTTGTCGTATCTCGCATAGTTTTCCAACTACAATTAATTTTGTTTTTAACAAATTGTTATTTCTCAAAAAAATCATTCATCCAGATTTTTTGAGATATCACGAATACTACACGAGATAGGATGAAATTACATAGGACCTTTTTTGTAGGAAATGAAATTCTGTACAAAAAAGGTCCTTTGCAATTTTGCTCTATTTCTCATAGTTTCCGAGATACAATATATTTTGTGGAAAATTTCAACGAAATTTACTTTTTTATCGACTTATCTCCTTTTACTGTTTCACAACGGAATTAGATTTTAAACTAAATATATGGTGGTCTTTTCAGTTTATTTTGTACATGTACAATTGGTCAAAGGAACGATCAGAGAAATTAATCAAGCAGGCAACGAATTTGGGTACATGGCTCTCTTCGAGATCAACTTTATTTTCCAATCTAGTCATGCAGAAATTGGGAATCTTTCATCACCAGCCAATGGATTCTTATCATCTGAGAGATGACCATGGTCTCCAATATTGTCAGATGACAGACATCGATGCCTTAACGCGATTTCCACTGACATCATCCAATGTTGAAGGTAAAGAGTGGTCACGATCAGGTAATCGCACACCACAAACTACCAGAAGCCTTCATTATTCATGGGATCGTATGGTGGGCCAAGTAATGCGTGACGCCAAGCCAAGTATGCATTATCCCGCTAATACTGTTGATCCTGTCGTAAAAGCTGCGCACGATCTGCAAGATTTACATCAACGGGAACGAAAGAGTAAAGGTAAATTTTTACAAAATAGAACAAAAGGAGATAATTTGAAATCTCTTACATTAAAATCTTTCACAAAATTGATTAGATCTCGAGAACTATGCGAAATACGCTAAAAATGCAAAAGACCTTTTTTGTAGAGAATTCAATTGCCTACAAAAAAGGTCTCATGAAATTTTGTTGTAACTCGTGTAGTTTTCGAGATATATCAAAAAAAAACTAAATGAATGAGTTTTTTGAGAAAAAAAACAATTCATTAAGAAGAAAATTGATCATATCTCGAAAACGATGCAAGATACGAGAAAAATACAAAAGACCTTTTTTGTAGAGAATTTAATTTCCCACAAAAAAGGTCTAATCAGATTTTATCGTATCTCTCATAGTTCTCGAGATAATTCAAAAAATAGAAGTTGTAAAGTTTTCGATGTTTTCGACTTAGCTCCTTTTATCACTTCACTACTGAAGTAATACTTTTAAATAATATTACTTATTTTTTTTTTTTTAGAGAACATCACGAGACTGTATACAATGTGGCAGAGCAGAAGTGTTGCTCCAAGTATACCAATATCAATAGTGAATCTAAATACATTCAAGCAACACTCCCGACTCATTCACTACTGTCACACACCAATTCTGTTTTTACCCCAGTGGCGACTGCAATCTGCAGCAACAAGAGATCACTCTCTGACTCCTCCATCATCGATCTCACCAATTACTTTTCAAGCACAATCGTCGGATTACGATAATCAACAAAGACTTGGAGAACTAGGTGCTAATGAAACAGTAACAATATGGCATCAGGAACTTTGTGCATCAATGATGGCCGAGTACAAGCAATATCTTCAACTTCTTGGATTCAATCCTGTGCAGATAGACTTGGGACACAAGCATTCGAGTAAAGAGCATCGCTCGCAGAAAATCTGTTATTTGAAGAAATCGATGCTAGGAGGAATTTTACTCTTTGAACTTGGCCTTAATGAGCCATTTTTCACAGCGAAACTACGTATCATTGAGTGCAATCGTCTGCAAACAAAGTCCAGCACTACCTTAGTCAATCAATTTATGCTGAGTTTTGTTGATGCCTGTGAAAAGATCAAGATCAATATGCATCTGCATTCATTTACGTATGACTTTCATTTACGATGTATTTACTCGTATATAACAGGAATTGGACAGTGGTCATTGCAGCAGGGTTACCATATCACTCATTTCTTGGATGACTTCACCAAGTACTACACTAAAGCGCCGAATTTCGCGAGAAATCTCGTCTACAGCGGTACATAAAACTCTAGATTTCATTTGAAATATAATTGAGTAGTGAAGCAGTAAAAGAAGATTTTATAAAATCTATTTTTCGAATTATCTCGAGAACTATGTGAGATACGATACAATCTGATTAGACCTCTTTTGTAGGAAATTAAATTCTCTACAAAAAAGGTCTCCTGCATTTTTCTCGTATCTTGCATAGTTCTCGAAATATAATCAATTTTGTTCTTAACAAATTGTTTCTTCTCAAAAAAATCATTCAGTCAAATATTTCAAGATATCTCGACAACTACGTGAAATACGATAAAATTGCATCAGACCTTTTTTGTAATAAGTTAAATTCTCTACAAAAAAGGTCCTATACATTTTTGTCGTATCTCGCATAGTTCTCGAGATGTAATCAATTTTATACAAGATTTTACATGAAGCTGTTATCTCGACTTGTCTCCTTTCTACGCTTCACTACTGAATTACATTATCCTGTATGGTTTTATGTATTACTAATCAATGAATTTTTACAGATACTGTGACAGTGAGCGATCTGACGACACCGGCTCACACTCTTTATTCATATTTGCTGTCTCATGAGAAGTCATATGGAATGCAAGTATTCGGAATGACAACTGATGCCCAGGATACCAGGGACAGCGAATACGTTCTTGTTCGATTACAAAGCACCCCTCTAGTCAGTTACTGCGATGCTCAAGATACGAAATATACAGATGATTTCACTGTGGCTTTGATTGTATCCAAGCAGGATCAGCCAATGCAATCAGAGAGATCAGAGATAACGCTCAAGTACTATCTTATTCTCACTAGCAAACGAGAACATTATCCCAAGAGAGAACTGGAGAACAGTAAACTAGGAAAATTCAGGACTGTTTATAGTGTCGTTAAGACAACCGGTGGCTCTCACGTTGAAAGCTTTCTCGAGTCTAATCCAGCTACGCCGACACCTTCGTCAGACACAAGTTCGAAAGACGAAACAAACGCTGATATCGACTTCTCTGAGAACAATTCAGTAGGCGCCATAGGATCAACGAGAAGAGAGAGCATGATTATTGAAGATGAAAATGATATGAATGAGACATTAGCACCTACTCCACCGCCTGTGCCAAGTTCGCCGCTGATAACTACTCCCGGTACTGTAAGAACACCGGATATCACTTCGCCCCATTTGTTTCAAATTCGACAAGAGTCAGTCAATTATCTGGGCTACTATTCGTCTCATGAACAACTGATGCAGCAGCTCATTATTTCACAAGCTGGAGTCGCTCGTCAACACATTACCAATATGATCGAACGTGGCATGCTACACTGCAGAACGCATTTGCTGTGGAACAAACTGTTGGAGAATAAATCGTCTATGACTTATACGGAATTCATGGAGCTCCGCTCGTTGGCCAGGGTCGAGTCTCTGTCGAGTCTAGATTCCAGACTAAGTCCACTTATCAATCAGCCAATTAGTTGGTATCAAACATTGGCAAAAGTACTGCAGAATAAATATCAAGAGCATCACAAACAATTCAGTACTTCCGATGGGAATGTAACTCATCATCTTATCCTACATCCGAGCTATCTACAGGCTTTTATGATGTTGACCATTGATCTTCACACGTCCAGAGGTGTAAGTATAAATCTGTAATTAAATGATGAAAGTAGATAAGTCGATAATAAAAAAAATTCCATTGGAATCTGTTACAAAATTGATTATATCTCAAGAACTATGCGAGATACGACAAAAATGCATAATAGCTTTTTTGTAGAGAATTAAATTTCCTATAAAAAAGGTTCTATGCAATTTTATCGTATCTCTTATAGTTTTTGAGATATCTCGAAAAATCTGGTGGAATGATTTTTTTGAGAAAAAACAATTTGTTAAAATGAAAATTAATTATAGCTCGAGAATTATGCGTGATACGACAAAAATTCAAGAGACCTTTTTTGTGGAGAATTCAATTCCCTACAAAAAAGATCTCTTGTATTTTTATCGTATATCTCATAGTTTTCAAGATATTTCGAAAAATGGAAATATTTAAAATTCATTGACTTGTCTACTTCTGCTGTTTAACGACAGAACTATTACAAGTCACACGGAATTTGATATTTATTCGTTGATTATCATTTCAGGAATTGTATGCGGTTTATCGAAAATCCGCTCAAGTAACAAGTACGCCATTTAGTGTTAGCGAGATCCATAATTTAATTGAAGGCTTTGTTAATGCCTGTTGCTTTCATTTGTGGATGGGTCTTTACAGTCAATAACAATACATTGTATTCCGATTACCCAGAACTATCATCCAACTTTATCGCTCTTATCTCCATATCGTTATTGGCAACGAATTTGGCTGTAAAAAACTATATTACTCTAAATACCACGTGTATGTATGTGTAAATACGAAATACATATATATATATTTTTTGTTACAAATCCAATGTTCTTCTATTATCCCACATCATTATATTGTTATATTTTACGTTGATGTTTCTCTTTACAGTATACAACTGTTGTGAATTATCGTCTACATCGTTTGAACGTGCAAAAATTAAAACAGTATTTTTATTATGCTTCTGTTCTTCTAAGAGACAACATTTATTTATTCCAGTGAGTGTTGAGAATCCTTTTTAACGAAGTAGAATACAAAATTTCAATTGATTACCTGCACTTCATTGCGTATTTAATGTTTTTCAGTTCAACAGTAAACTTTATTTTGTTAGACACTTGAAGAAAAAAAAATTACACTTTTTGTTTAACATCACATTTCGAATGATTATTATTAAAAGGATATTTTCACTTAAAAAGTACTACTATTCCATTTAAAAATTAGTTAG
>JABSMT010052322.1:0-12641 GCA_018902335.1 Eumacrocentrus americanus
ATTATTATTATTATTATTGCCTCGGAAGACGGGTGTTTCAAGCACGCAGTAAGCTCGCTCCACGATTCACCGAGAGTTCTGAACACGCAGCATTATTCTCCAAGTGTGCGAATTCACGTGACGCCTTACAAACATATTGGAGTCGTTCGTAAAGCTCTAGAGTGCAGCCACAATCGCGTAGATCGTTTAGCCAGTAAGAAGTGGCATGCCTGTTGGCATCTATATAAGTCACGAGATAGTCACGTGCACGAGCTCCTTCCGACACGACGATCTTGGTGTGATCAACGAAAAAGTTGACCTGTAGTAGTGGAACCGTTAGCTCCATCACGATAGCCTTATCAGTGCGAAGCCAACGACGCATCCTGGGAACACTTCCTGCTATTCTTCTCGACAATTTCGCTGTGTCGTTCTCGCCAATTTCTCCACCTACACATTATTATGATTATTATCGTTATTATTATCCATAAACATCATTAAGCAAAGAAGAAACATCTCTGACAGTTTAGTAATGAAGCAGCAAAAGAAGATATGTTGAAAATGTATCGAAAATTTTATAAATTTCGTTTTTTTGAATTATCTTGAGAACTATGAGCTATACGATAAAATCTGATTCAACCTTTCTTGTAGGAAATTGAATTCTCTACAAAAAAGGTTCTGTGCATTTTTGTCGTATTTCGCATAGTTCTCGAGCTATAATCGACTTTGTTTTTAACAAATTGTTTTATCTCTGATAAATCATTCATACAGCTTTTTCGAGATATCTTTAAAACTACACGAGATATGATAAAATTGCATAGGATCTTTTCTGTAATAAATTAAATTCTCTACAAAAAAGGTCCTTTGCATTTTTGTCGTATGTCTCATAGTTCTCAAGATATAATTAATTTTGTGAAAGATTTTATGGAAAGTGGTATCTCGATTTATCTTCTTTTGTCGCTTCACTACTGAGTTTATTCATTGAAAATAAAATATTACAAACCATTGGTCAAGTGGTCGTCCATGTATTCTGTGAAATGACGAAGAAGTTCCAGCTTCTCTTGCATAGACGAGGGCACATCACGTTCACGTGCGTAACGAGTCACTTCGTCATCCGGTGTAGTGTATTCCACTCGTCTAGAAGCCATAAAAAATAAGTCATTAGAAGAAAATGAGTACTAAAACGATTTAAAAATGATTTTGCTCACCTTCGATCACGAGTGTAGCTCATCTTGGTGCTATCGTTGAACAGAACGCCAACAGAACGATCAGATAGTTGAAAGCACAGTCCATATTTATTAGAATAGTCAATCCATTTCGTGACAAAGAGTGGAGCCACTCCTTCTATTGCCAGGGGATTACACGTCGTTCTGTTGTATCGAATCTCTGCGAGACAGCACTCCAGGGCACGATGCATCATCGCACTCTCCGAGGGCTTTTTTCTATCGGGACAAAGGAAATTTCCAAGTCGTTGTCGTAGTTTCGTGAGTTTAGGGAACTTGCGAACGAGCCAATTGCCAACTTTCGATTTCTTCTTCGTGACTTTTTGTGTTTGAGCAGCAGTAATTGGTTTTGTCGTTGCGATTGGAGCAATTGTCTTCGGTTTCGCAGTCGTTGCAGTCTCTACGTGCTTTGGAAGAGTTTGTAAAGCTTCTAGCTTCAGTTTATTTCTTCGGGAAGTCATGGACGAAGACGAGGACAGAGAGGAAGCTGAGGGAAAAGAAGAGGGAAGCAGAGTCGATTGAATTTTCATGTCAGTAGATGGATCCTGAAGTGTTGGCACTCGATAGCAACAAGAATGTGCCAATTTCTCTGGTACGTACTCCATCGTGAGATAAGGATGCTCCTTAACTCGTTCCAAAGATGGTCTGAGCTCAGGCATTGGTTGTAAGAGCCAACGAATGAGATCCTGACCACTACGACTGACTATCGTGTCGTCGAGCTTCTTGTAACGATTATTGCATATTCTCGAGTACGTTTCTTTGAGTGTGGCTGTGTCAAATGGTGGCTGACCCGCTAGCAAAGCGTATAAAATGCAACCCAAAGCCCACACGTCTGCTTCGTAGCTGTAAGCCTGCTTGTACAACACCTCCGGAGCAATATAATTCGGTGTACCACAAATAGTTCTGTAAAATAAAATTTGTTTTCTGTATCTTCAATTTTTATTGAGGATTATACATGATTTATTACTTACACACGTCTCCTTTGACCATCTGGACGTGTCGCCAGACCAAAATCACCGATTTTTACGATCATCCCATCCGAGAGAAACATATTTCCTGGCTTGAGATCGCGATGCACGACTTTTTGAGAGTGAACGTACGCCACACCAGTCACCATTTGTCTCATGTAGTATCGAGCCTCTGGTTCTGTGATTTTCCCTCTATATTTGAGCACGTGCATCAAGCTCTGTTGATTCATAAAGAAAGTAGATTCATGAACGACAATGTAATATAGATAATTGCGAGGATTATTACACACATACCTTCCTGGGACATGCTTCTAAGAGCATGTAAACGTTCAAGCTGTCCTCGAAGTAGTGATGCATCTGGACGACGTTCACATGATTCAAGTCCTTGTGAATCATTATCTCACGAGCAATCTAACCATGGCAATAAAAAAAATAATTAAAAATAAGAATAACGAGACTGCAATAATAGTATAAGAATAAATTATCATACTTTCTGTATGTGTATCTTCTGCATTCGATTTTTTGGAATAATCTTGCAGGCATATTTCTTCCCATTGGCCACGTCAGTCATCAAATAAACCCTCGCGAAGCCACCCTGTAAAAAATAAACATTACAATCATGTATATTTACCTTCCACTCTATTTCCATTTCAACGCTAATGATATACCCGTGAAACCTTGTTTTCCCCCCGTGTTGGATAAAAATAAATCAAGTAACATAACAAAAAACAAGACGAAAAAATATCCGTCACGCGGGCCAAACGCGTAACAAACCAAAAATAAATAAATCTCCTCTTGCACTGAAGTGTGTAAGAAATTCGGTCACGTTCTCTAGCCATGAAAACTCTTCAGACACGATTCTACTCGATTAAGCTATAAATTTTCCGCGACAAAAGAACTGAAAGAGTAGGAACGGGATACCTGTCCCCCAAGATACCTATATCATTACATAGAGTATGCCCCCATGCATAGGAGGCAGCAAACGAACGAGGGAGAATGAAGCAAGCGGACAGAAAGGGAAGAGGCGACTTCCGTTGAAAGCCAAGGAAAAAAGTGCATCGAACTGGCTTTGCGTTAGTGTATATGTATCAGAGTCAACGTCCACACGTAGGTAACTACTCTTATGAGACTGAGACTCAGGTATCTGTATAGAATTGATCCCCTCTAAGAGGGGATTCATTCCCTTGTTCTCACGGCAAACAAGGCCACCGAAGCTGGATGATTTCGTGAAGACGTCGAGGAAGGGTTCAACGACGTGCAGAGCCGAAAATATAGGAGGATAAACGAGTTACGACAACGAGTTTGGCCAGTGTGAGATAATGATGAGACAGGAAAGGTGCAACCAACCTTTCCAAGAAACTGTCCCTTATGATAGGCATTCCCTTGAACAGGATCAACCACGTAGTCTGATTCGTTCTCCTGTGAATTGTTCTCCCAGTTTGTAATCGTATTTCCTGGTTGATTAGTCCCCTGACTCGAAAGTGGCGATGCAAATACCGAAGCAGCACTCGTTCTCGGTCCATTATTGCTTGAATGACTCGTTAAATCAGACCTGGCAATGCCCAAGGAGTCGAGTCCATCAAGACTAGAGATTCTTCCAGCTGTAGATGATCGTCCCTGAGTCGAAGCGGTCGCAGGACTTGTAGCAGTGACTGAAGACAGACTTCCAGGCTCTGAACGAGCTCGTCTTGTGTCTCGACTCACTGGCAAATCTGTTAATGATGCAGGAAGTGAAGATGTAGTTACAACCCTTCCAATCGTCCCTCCTGCAGGACGAATTGTCGAAGTACGTGATGGAGAGCATGTAGCACAGTCTATCCTCTTTATTCCCATTGTTGAAACTCTCATCGTGGAGCAGATCTCAGGCTTATCATTTGTGGCCAAAGGTGACGAGATCGAGCGAATATTGTTTGCATTGGAGTCACTGAAGAAATCAAGCATGGATCCTGCTGTTGGCTTGGTAATCGTCGGGAGAGGCACATTGGTACTTCTATAACTGCAATTAAATCCTACTGCTGTCTTGGCAATGTTTCCTTGACTTCGACAAGAGTTTGATCGTAAATCATTAGAGCTTGTTCTCCTACAAACTCCTGTTTCTCTGTTAGTCCTTCCTGCCTTCGATCCATGATTCATCGGAATAATATCCGAAATTCTCGACAAACCCTGGCCAGCTTGATCAAAATGATTCTCTTGTGTTATTCCCAGCTGTCTAGAAGTATCTTGAAGGTCTTTAGGTCTGTCCTTGCCGACGAAATCATTCACAACACTCTGAATTTTAACAGACATTGTGTGTTTCCTCCACGTGTTTACATCAACTCGCGCACACAACTAATTGAATTGAGCGGCTCATGTAAATAGACATAGCTAAGACGATTGTAGTGTGACTAATGTGAGTTGAGGTATAAAATTGGCAGCAATTTGACTGTTAATCGTCATTCGTATCAGTGGTGTAGACGAAATGGGCCAAGGCTCCACCCGAGACGAACGTGAATGTCTCCCGGACGTGGACTCCCTCGACGATCGATCGTTGAGCTTCAGGCAACACTTTGACATCATCAACCAGCTTCTAATTATATCCTATAAACAGTCAATAACGATTAGTTCAGCGATTATAAAGCGCCGCCAATGTGTGATAGGGAAATGCAAACTCTCTTGGGTGGAGAATCAAAACGGGACACAGAGCAATACCCTTCTCTTTTATCAATCTTGAAACTTCCTTTCTCTCTATTTTCTCGATCAGAGAACCCGATAATTACGTCATCTTGTTATTATCCTCAACTATTTCAGTTCTATTAGCTGTCCAAGTCTCTCTCTGTCTCTCTTGGACATTGAAGGCAATTTAATCCAGAGAAACAGGTGCACTGGGATGGTTTTTTTTAGCTTTTTAGACTTAATGAAGACATTCAGACAAATCCTGTACCTTCTTGCAAACGACACAAGGACAATGGATCCATCCTTGAGCACCAAGCACACCAACAGCTTCACGACAATGATGTTGCTTAGTTCTTAATGGTTTTTGTTTTATCCCTTTAAATTATACAGATGTACAGACCATTTGGTGCTGTTGACCGTCGCCCTACACGACCCACGATCGCACCCAAGAGTCTGGGTAGACAGACAGAAACTGAAAGAGACTGAGGCTGCGCGAATCCCGCTCAAGCGGTTCTATACCCCCTCTTTTACTTCTTCGTCTTCATTCTTGTTTCTTTTTTGATATTTCCCTTCGTATACCTAACTACGTATGTGTGCTGCTTGTTGCATAGCCCAACGTCGTTGTCAGAAGCTGCATGATGTCTTCCTGCCTGTCCAGTCTTACAAGTTCCCCCTAGAGAAGACTCGAACGGGTTTCTTCACTCTCTTACATCAATCTCCATGACTTTTTTTATATCTGAAAGATGTGAAGGCGATATATAACCGTGTGATGAGTTGATGACGTACTTTAACCGTCTGCCGAGGTCATTCACACGGTCAGGTGTGTCTCCAGGTCTCCACAGAGACCATTATGAACACATTGGTATCATACCTGACCTTTTGTTTGTATTTATGAGCTAATGAGTCAAGCAATCAATCAATGGACTTCCTTATCTGCTTTGTCTCTTGGTCTAGCAGGTCGAGAGGGGATAAATGAGGAAATCACACGCATTTTCTCCTCTGGGTGACGAAGAGAATGTGTGCGCGATGACGACGCGCACGAATCGTGTGAATGTAACCTAAAAAAACGTAGTTTTGTTATTTATAATACAATAAAAGACAATAAAGAGTCGTGGCATATGGATTATTTTTATTTACCGAAGAATAACATTTTTTTGGAGGTTATTTACAGTTTTTGTTTGATTGGCATGACTTCTTTTTATTGAAAGAATGTTTCAAGTACAAAATTGATCATTTGAAGAGAGATGATTCTACTTTATAGCTATTTTAAATAGCTAAGCTGTCCTATGTCTCTCTTCTTTTACGGACTTTGACAATGATCGCAAAGAGCGATTGTCCAAGAAATCTCAATGTGATTCGTAACAACGATTTCTCGACCACAACAATCGAAGATGAATTCTCTTTTGAAGTCCGTCAAGTCGATGGCGAACAAGAGGAACTTCCTGGTGAAGGATTCTCTGAGAAAGCAATTGAACACAACTGTGATGGAGATGCAGGGTGTGGATGGTATAACCGATGGCATTCGAGTGGGAAATTGCGAGGAAACAATGGCTCTGTGCTCAGTCCTCGAAGCTATTTTCCTTCATGGCCTGAAGGACAGCCTGTTGAATCGTGTAACAGAGGTGCTAAGCGGCCCAGACTTTGATGCAATGCCACAGCCAAGCTTCTGGGGACCATTACTTGTCTTTTCACACAGAGAAATCATTGATCAAATCCAAGGATTGAAGCAAATCACCACTGAAGTTGGTTATTGTCGGGCATGGATTCGTTTAGCATTGAACGAAGGTCTTCTTTCTAGTTATTTGTCTTCTATTCACAGAGACAATTCAGCATTGAAGCCTTACTATGATCGTGCTGCGTTTATTCGAGACCCTGATCACTTGGAGGTTGCCAGGAGATTGATTGAGAGTTTGGATAATATTGCCTTCGAGTTGGCTTGTAATACAAGCTTATTGAATTTCTGGTCAAGTACCCCTTTGCTAATGGCAGCCATTTGGTCACCACCCATGAAATCCTGTCCTGTAGTCAGTGCAGTCGACATTGCCAAGACAATCAACAGCGAAATGACCGAGTCATACAACTTTGACGACGTGGAGACTGCCAGTTCTATTGGTAGCATGGGTTCATTTACTTCTCAATCGATTCTCAGTAATGTTGCAGCTCTCAGCGAGGACGAGGCATTGAGAATCATTTTAGCAAATGGTGGAGAACAAACTGGAATATTTTCTGAGCCTTCAACAGAGCCTAGTAGACAAGAAGTAACGTCTAAAGGAATTGAATCATTGAACAAACTAGAAGCATCGTTGCCTAAACAAAAAGAGCTGAGGGATGAGCGACCAGATGGTGATGAGTCACCATCTGTGGTCGAGGATAATTCCTTGAGGCAGCAGGAGACAACAGAGAAGGAAGAACAAGAGAATATAAAAGCTGACTGTGGAGGAACTTCAGTGGGTAATTCATTGCTTGGCAAACTCGGTTGGTCAACGTCTCTAGAGGATGGTGAATCCTCAATGACATCGTCTGTTATCTCTCGAGGATCAGCTGCAGATGCTCCACGTACTCCAGCTGAAGGACCAACTTATGATGCTTTGATCAAGAGCTATCACACTGGTGGTTATGCCACATCGCCTGATCTTCGGGATTTTCTGGATAAATACACACCAGAACAGGCAATTGTCGAAAGGGAAGAGACAAAACCCGAGGAAAAAGTAATATCTACACATAATATATTAATTAAAATTGGATTTGTATTTATTTCCAAGCAGAATAATAGCTTTTTGATTATTCTTTTCAGGTCGTGGATAATTTAGACGAGCAAATTGGTCGACTTCCAAGGGAGAAAGGTTTGGATGTTCAGAATTACAGCTGCTTCGAGTGTGGTCATCCAGTTGGAATGACCTTTGCCAAGGCTCACGTGTGCTCTTTCTCTGGGAATTATTATTGCAGTGACTGCATGGCCACTGAGGAATTTTTAATACCTTCACGAATAATTCACAATTGGGACTTGAAGCATTATCCAGTGAGTCGAAAAGCTGCTACATATCTCACTGATTGTAAAGCTCTTCTAGACCTCAAGGTTCTAAATCCAAGGATTTACATGGTAGTCGATAGCATGGCACAATTACACACTTTAAGGATCCAATTAAATCTTCTTCGTGCCTATTTATTCAACTGCAGAGAACCGATAATCGAGTCATTACAGAAAAAAGTAGCTCCACGTGAATATTTGTACGAGCACGTGCACAAGTATTCAGTGTCTGATCTGCTGGATGTATCCTCTGGAACTCTTGCTCAACAGCTTCAGAAAGTCGTGGAATTCGCCAGGTATCATGTACTAAACTGTTGGCTTTGCAGTCAAAAAGGTTTTATTTGCGAAGTCTGCAATAATCCCAAGGTTATTTATCCCTTTGACATGGAATCTACATACAGGGTAATGAAAATCATATTTTTCTTTATAATCCTATCAATTTTTTTCCATGATTTGATATTAATGAAACTTAAAATTATTGCAGTGTGGTGGTTGCAATGCTGTCTTTCACGCTGATTGTCTCAGTGCGAGTAAACCTTGCCCTAAATGTGAACGAAAACGTAAGCGAATGGATCATCCACTGTTGGAAGCTCAGGAGTCCACATCGACGTGATAAAAATCATCACTATTCGAGGGAATTAACTAGATAAATTAATTAAATTGCTTGATTGCGATAAAATAGCTTTTGGCAAACGTTCAGGATATTACAACGCTGTAATGTTTATGTACGATACAATTTTAATTTAATATTTATGTACAAAAGGATTATGTATAGAGTAAAAACTAACGATATTACATGTATATTACATATATTTTTCCATCTTATTCAATAATAACCAGCCGTAATACTGTTACTTGGATTAGTTAGATTTGATTAATTTCCTCATTTAATATAAAAATCGAAGGCACCGAGAATCAGTAAGAATAGAAAATATATTTTTGTGAACATTTCGTTTATAAATATAACTTATTATATACACTCGCAGATATGTAGATGCATTTGAACCTTTAAATATTTTCTTGGTCCATTGAAACTTTGTACTTCTGTTAAGAAAATAATTCTCTTTATATACTACAAATTGGCAAGTGAATTAATATTAAACTACTAAGTAAAAGTCTTCTCTCCACCTTAAATAATAACAATAAAAGTATTCGCTGTTAGTGTAACGATTTGGGAAAGTACGCAGAAGGTAAAAGCGGTTTATCTGAGATAGCTCGTCGCAAACCGCCTTGCAACGTGCCAGAGGCACTTTTTGATTTGCCAAGACTCGACAGAGGCATATTATTATTCTCTGGGACAGTCGAAATCGCTATGGTCTCTGGTAAATTACTATTTCCTGACAATTTGTGTAAAGCATTTATACGATCCATTGGTGTGCTTGTACTCGATATTTGGCCTGTTCTGTTGAATGTCGCTGAGCCAACTGTACTGTCTGTGACGCCAACACCAGCTGAACGTCCTGTGGTCATTCGTGCTGCTTGATTGATATTCGAGTTTTGCATCAGGGAAGTTCGAAGTGGAAGTCCTGTTAGAGGGGCACTGTGTTGCTGTGTACTGGCTGTAATTGGCGTTCTAGTCTCGAATTTGCTGGAGAAAAATTTATTCTGTCGTGGAAGAGTCAATTGGAATGATGAGGGCACTGTTATTGGTGCTGGAGTTGTTGTTCCTTGTAGAGGAGATTGAGATTCAGCTAATCTACGATTCAGCCAGCTGATTACATTGTCATTATTCTTTATTATCTTCTCTTTGTCTTCGAGTTGAGTCTGCAATGTTTTTAATTGCTCTTTAAGACCATCTAATTCAGACCTCATTGCTTTCATCTCTTTTGTCTGCTCCTCGATTTTAGTTTCCCATTGCCCTACTTCCTTTTGCTTTACGTCTAGCAATCTTTCTTGTTCTAGAGCTATGCTTGTTCTCAATTTCAATTTGGATTTTGTTGATGATAATTCGTTCTGCATTTTTTTTATGATCTCGTTGGCCTTTATCACTTCGTCGCCGACGTTTTTCAATGCATTTTGTTTACGTTGCAATTGATTGTCTTTCTCAGATAATAATTCCTCCAATTGTTGCTTCTGCTCCTTGCCCGTCTTCAACATCTCTGTGTGCTTAGCAATTAATATTGTTTTGTCTTTTAATTCTTGCTCTAAAACTGCTACTCGTGTCTTCAAGTCATTCACCACTTTATCCTTGTCATGGTAGTCTGTGTCTAATTTTGAATTTTGTTTCTTCAATTGCGCCAAGTCTCGTTGAGTGACATTGAGTTCTTTCTCGAGATTCTGCAGTTGCTTCGATTGCTCTTTATTTGTTGCTTCAAGATACGACTGCTTGTCCTTGTAGGTCATATTTTGTGCTCGTAATTCAGCAAGTTCTGTGTGTAATTCCTTTAATGTCTCGCTGTGTCGACGTTCTACGTCGATTTTTTCCATCTCTGACGCTCGTTGCCACTCCAATTTTGCTTGCGTTGATCTGTATGACAAAGGAAATGTTCATAAAATATCTTTTTAACTGCAAAATGAAGTATACAATGAATCAATAACATACCTATCTCTCTCCATGCTCAACTGATGGGTCGAAGACATTTGCAATTGACTCCTCTCAGTCAAAAACTTCTGTTCCAATTGCTCGAATTCTCTCGTCTTACATTCTAATTCCTCTGTAAGATTATTTAATCTCGCCTCAAGATTGGACACTTCTCGATTCTTAGTCCCAAGATTCTCCTTCAATTGCTTCATCTTCATGGCCATGTGTGTCTTTATATCCGAGTCATTGGCAGGCGAGATATTTAAGCTTAAATGGCACAGATGTTTAAAATTATTCGTCTCGACAAGCTTGAAAATCCAATCACCACCTTCTTCTGCCAGAAGTAACAAGAACTTTGGTGGTGCCTTTAAAGCACTGGGTGTTGATACGTAACATTGCTCCAACAAGCATATCAACTGTGTGGCAAAGTTGTCAAAGTCCACGAGCAATCCCTGCTGTGCTTTGAGTACTTTAAAGTCGTCGTCAGTGATCAGTAATGAGTAGAGACAACAGGGATCATCGTCGTCGGATAAAAGCACACATAAACTCTAGAAAATCAAGAAAAAAAAATGGTCAATCACAATCTCCAATGCTTTAAATGTCAGGGGAACCACAAAAGAGAGGTTAAATAACCCAGGATACATAAGAGATATTACCTTTCGACATACAGGACTAATTCCAGAGTGAATTTCAACGTTCACACGAAGATCTCGTTGACGTTCCTCCTTGTGCTGAGGCTTCACGTAGACTTTTTGGACTTTTGTATACAATACTTCGACATTATTCAGTTGTAATGCGACATCGCCACTCTGGAGGGTATTCCCTGCAATGCTATTCAGATAATTCATCTCGATTATTCGGAGAAATATTTATTAATATTATTTTTCTTGAATAAACCCCAATCTTGACTGTACAAACGATGCATTTGCACGATTTACGTTTCATCGATGAAATTACAACAAAAATATTAAATTAGTGACGCCTTCGAACATTCAAATCGGTCTCCTTTTATGTATATTGCAAAACGACGCAACGCAGTGCTGCCCTCGCGCGGCAGCGCGGGAACTATACCCATTCAAAAAAAAAAGAAGAAAAATAATTTTACGATTGTCTAAACCAATCAAAAGACTTGTTTCGTTTCCCGCCCATTATTTCTCGTACATTGCTCGACGTTCATTGGTCATTTCCGTTAGACCAAGGCGATATACGAAAATGATAGGTTAGAAAATCATGTTGAGGTGGCGCGCGCGGCGATTGTATGTATGTACGCGCATGCGTATAAATTAACCGTTTTATATGCCGGCATCTCTGGGTTTTAGTATTCCCGCGCATGTCCATCGCAATGCCATGCCTTTACTCTCACGAATTAATTCAACAAATTCGCATTATTATTTAAACAGTCTCGTGTTGAATGTTTGTCCGCCATTTTGTGATGGAAATCATGGTGTTTATTTGTGAGTGTTTATGCATTTATCAGTGACGAGCGAGAGAAACGGTGAGAGTTTCAGGGAAGTCCCTATTCATTCCTTTATCATTCACCCATTTGCAATGTATAATTTCTTTTTTTTAGATTATCCCTTGGATTACTACTAAAAAGGTCACATAACCTCAATGAAGACTCGAGACTCGAGCTGCTGTTCTCCAGGGAATCCGATGAAATCCTGAGAAAGGTGAGCTTATTAATTATTATGTAACGAGATTTATGTGGGTGGATATACGGTTGACATGATTTAAAAGGCACGGTATAATTGTCATATACTAGAAAACTAAAGAATCAGAAGAAATTAAATTTATTTTGATAGATTAATTTCTTTGTAAGCTGAATGTTTACTTGGATAACAAGATTTCTGTGTAATATTTTATCATTTTCTTCTCCAATCAAGTATGTGCTGCCATCACACCGAACTTCGTTGTCGATTCGATGCTCCCTGCTGTAAAAAAATGGACGCTGTGATGTAGTATGACCTACAGTAAACACACAACTTATATGCCTACATTTATAGTGATTTATTCGGATTTGTCGAATCTCTGGTCACTTGACCTGAGAGGAGGACAAATACACATTGTCGAAGTCGAATATATGCAGCTGAATTGAAAGAATGATGTACAGGAGTAGCATCTTCTCGTTCTTTCATCTCGAAGAAGTGTTTTTAAAGAGTTGTACGTATTTCCCGATCTTTAGTTTAAATCACTTCAATGAAATATCTCTCTTTATGTTGAAAAGAAATCGTCAAGAAATCCTTGCCTAGACATTTCTTCACTTCATATATATT
>JABSMT010052333.1:0-12630 GCA_018902335.1 Eumacrocentrus americanus
ATTATATTAATTTATTATAGATTAGTTGGTAAGGCATATCGATGGCTAAGAGTCCAGACCTCCTATGTCACATTTTTGTTGTCCCGAGAGAAAATTTTCAGGTCGAAATTGCACGTCCGCACCACAACTGCACCTTTGCAAAATGATATTTGACGTTAAAAAAGCATTATTTATCAAACAAATATATTAATAATCATGTCAGTGATCGTATTTGATATAATAGGGGTTATAGAAAAAATTAAAAAAATGTCCTCGCGGGATTTGAACCCGCGCTCAACCGTGGTAGTAAAAATTGGTCAAAAAATATTTTATCTTATTTCGCGATTATTATTATTTATCCTGTGAACTCAAGTTGTGGTGTTGATAGATCGAGATTGTGCGGATGTTCCATTAAAGAGTTCGGTATCCTGATGCTGTCCTGTGTTCATGGAACTTCTAAAATTTCTGTAACTGAAACAAGCACTTTTTATCCCGCGTAGCCGTCTATGAACGGTTCCATAGAGAAATTTGAAATTTGGCAGAAAGTTACTTTGGATACCAAGGATTAACAATTGCTATTTGTGATTTCATTCTGACTTCCGGTATGGCAGAAAAAAATGTTTGAATTTTTTTTTTACAAATTCATGAAAAAATTGAAATTTGTCAGGGATGTTATCTTGAATACTAAGAATGGAAAATAGATAGAGTAATATACAATTTTAATGTAAAAAAAATCAGCAATTTGATAGGATTACCATAGTAAATACTATAAATGTCAAATGATTATATATATTATTCAATTTTTTTTCAAGTAAGGATAAAACGTCCGGACAAAGTGACTTGGCTATTAATTTTTCTTTGCTGTTTGCCTTGCACCACTTCTTGTATCGTGATAATAATAGAATAATCTGTGGATTATGTTGTCTGATGGGTTGGAAAAAAAATCTTGAGTAAACACTGAGGACCTGCTACTACATGACTTGAAGCGGCGGCCTTTGTACTTGTCGTTATAGTCTTTCGTCTGACAAGGGTTACACTACGCGACCTTATTACTCTGTTTGCCCTGAATGATAAGCGCAATATGCGTTGTCACACACTGCGTGTCTCAAATACAGAATCTCAGGCAGACACTTTGCTTCTATACGATTGAAACAATAATTGAGCAGCCAACATTCTC
This sequence comes from Eumacrocentrus americanus, assembly GCA_018902335.1. Lineage (NCBI taxonomy): Eukaryota > Metazoa > Arthropoda > Insecta > Hymenoptera > Braconidae > Eumacrocentrus > Eumacrocentrus americanus. The sequence continues at coordinate 1,157 of JABSMT010052333.1, forward strand.
AAGCTGGAGGCATTCGCACAAAGACTTGCTCTGTGCGTCATCCTTATCCAGGACGACCATGAGTTGGCACGCAGGTGTCAGACAGAACGATGTTTTATTGTCGTCGTTAGGCCCCGGAAGTTGTCCAGAGATAGCTTTGACAACTACCAGGAAACGAGGGCCTGTGCATGAGATTTTTCTTATCAATATCAGATTGAAATAATATGTTATGTTCGTCTTGAAAGGGTTTTGATAAATTTAGATTTAGGAATGGATACATTGGGTCCAACTCGAAGCCAATAGCATTTCACATGGAATTAGTTGAGAATTAATCATTAAAATTCCTTGGGTAACCAGGAAAAGTTGGTGTCTCTCCTAAATTCAAATGGCTAGTGTGTGTTTGGACACTCTCTCGGATTTGGTGAAGTGAGGTGAAGCAACCATACCCCAGGAATTTCGATTCATGTCGTGTGGTACATTGCAAAAACCTTGGCATAATCCTTAATTAAACCATGTGCTCTTATTTGGTAATTATGTATTTTCGATTATTCCTCTGTATTTACCGGCAGGTACAATGTATTCGAACCCTCTAAATGCACCTCCTCTCACTCTTGGCACGGAGCTGCACTCGTCATGTCCGAGTAAAGTTGCGCCGACAAACTGTGATCGGTAATTGCTCGTAACTGTTAATTTATACGACATTAAAGTGTGATGATGAACACAGGTGATATCAAAGTGTCCAACAGATTATTATTCTTGATGACAGACACACCTCCACAGCCGAGGCAGTAGTTGCTATCGCAAGAACGAGAGACCAAGAGTTTCCGCGACTATTTTTCAGTTTCTTATAAATATTCATTCTCTTCTGGCGATGAGTCGGAGAGCCTGAGGTTTCGTACTCGCGCTCCAGGCGGTAAGTCGCGTTAAGAGCGCTAACGAGCGAGCCCTCGACTTGGCGGGACCGAGAAGGGCGAGTGCCCATCCTTTCTCCAGAGCACTTGATGGTCGTCGCACTCCTTCTAACCAGAGGAGGGTGAGAGAAGGTACTTGAGAGCAATCCCCGCCGCGAGAACCGCGAGCACCCCGCGTCGAGTAGCGCGAATTTGTTTAATTACAAGTTAGGCTGACGATATACATTAGCAATGTAAAATCTTTCTCTCTCTGTCTCTCTCTATAAAGCATTCATTCATTCATTCTCTCTTTCTCGAAAAGGAGCAGAAGCGAATTAGGAGTTATATGGACGACTTCTAGAGGGCGTTCGTCTGCGAGCGCTACTGCCAGGGACGCGACATGATTTAACGTTTCTGTTTCGACTCTAGAACTCGCGCCAGTCGCACTGCCGAAGCTTACGGAGTCTATATCGTTCCTCGAGCGACCTGGCGTTATTATAACTATGATTTATGTCGTTTATATCGTCTCTGTGATATAAATTCAAAGTTTGTTGAGACACACCAACGTTCATCTGAAACGACGACGTTCATTCTCTCTCAGTTGCTCTCTCTGCAATAATATTATGATAAAGCTGCAATATATGGATAGACGTGTTATCTATATAGGGCTATTAATACAATTGATGACTGATGTTGTAGAAAGTACGGAATAAGAGATCTCTTCCTGAGGATAACAGTGGAAGACACATTCGACGATGAGCGTAATCAAACGCTCCGGAACTCGAAGACTTGAGGACGACTATTGGAGCGGAGCCAGTTCGGAAAGGAGTACTTTCACGCGGTTATTTGTGTGGACAAAAGTAACGTGCTTTTGCGTCCGTTGTATATTGCCGAAGGAAACTCTTATTGTCACAAGAATCGTTCGAAGTGCATGTGCGAGCGAAACAGAAGAAAGACAACTATATCATATATTCATGAATTATCTTCATGATTGTCGACTATAAGTATTATTATTGGCGGCTACGCCTTCTTTAACATTTTCTTCATATACTTTGTAAAATATTTTTTTCTAGTGAATCCTTCAAAAAAACTATGAGATGGCTCATTTTGAGAAGCTATGCAATTTTGTCTACTCTGCGGAGCTTGTGCCCAACGGCAGTAGTAGTGGCTTCACCATACCGTCTAATTACGTTTTACGTGAACAGTGTAATAACTTGTAGACTAGCTTCTTGTACATCAGAAATGACGTGCACGCGATCAGATTTTCCATCAGTTAGTCACGTCGTGAGCGACGAAAAAAATATATTATCTCAAAGTTATTCGTTTTTTGTTATTCCCATCAGCCACTTTAACGCCGATTGCCGCTATAAATTATCGATGACCTCGTACAGTGACTGTGGTCCAAGATCTTCCAGTGTTCTGACGAGAATGGCATGGGGGTGAACGTAAACACACTTCTTTGTAATAAGTCTCCATAACGCGATTGGGCGTGTAGCGGATGATTTGAAAAACATCTTGGGAGCGCACGAAGCGTAAACGAGCGGTCTATTGTGACGGGAAGTGTCATTGCGCGGTAGTCACCAATTATGCAAAACAGCTTTTCCGCACGCCCCAAAGCATGGCAGCTGGTCCAGAATGAGAGAGAGGACTCTCTCTCAGTCCCTCTCACTGCTTTTGAGTGTAGAGTGCAGCCGTCCACGTTAATTTATCGCTTGGAGACACGTCGCCCAAGAAGCATTAATATTTTGCCCGTGCGGTGATGCGCATTGGCGAGCGCCCAAACATATCCTGACGTTGTCTTTCTCGCTCTCTCACTCTCTCAAGTTGATCAGGTGGTGCGGCATTACTGACGACGCAATCATCCGTGCGTTGACTGCCGATGCACGCACACTACGACGAAAGTGCGAACGAAAGGGTAGCAAGATATATAGAGAGACAGATATCCTCTACGTTGTTACCATTTTCCCGAGATTAACACCTATAACTCATTTGGGACGTAGAGGGCCGAGCGTCACTCGTAGCTATGCTATAATTGCCGTCATAAATCAATCGAAGGATGAGATCATAAACCCGAGGCAATACAGACTACATAACGACGAGTACTTGGACTTGCACCCTCGAATAATAATATTTGCGTATCATAGCGCCGCTTTCCACTTTATAAGTTCTGTCGCTCTCCTCTCCAACGTCAAGTAGTCCACATATACTTGATAAATTAGCGACAATGTGAAACACAACACAAGTTTATTATCATAAAGCTATATTGTTATATTTATATATAACGCCGATCTTCTAAGTTGATGATAAAAATTCTGATAGGGTCAAAGAGGTTGATGACTGTACACGTCACTTGTACGTCTTCCATCCATAGATAAGATCGCAGAACGTTCAAACCGATATTCCTCGAGGATGCGCGAATGGCAGGGCAACGCAGCTATCTTCGCCCCAGCCTCCAGGGAATTCAATAACTATAGATCATCTCGATCCGTGAGTTAACGTTGCCCGGTGCTTTTACGAGCATGCCGATATCGAAACGCTACTTTCCCATCCCCGGTGGTACGAGAGTGGAGGCCGAGTGCGGATCGATCGCGTTGGATGTCCTGACTAGCTTCTCCGAGCTGAGAAGCGATATATATGTATAGAGTCACTCAAACACGCGTCTTTGAGAAAAATACGTAATTAAGAGTTAGAGAAAAAAAATAGTATTCCATTACTTTAACGGGCAACTCCCCGTGGTGGCCGTCGTCTGAGTCCTCTGAGTCAAAATATTGAGACGGTGTTTATTTAGTCGGGAGATATATGATATGACGCAGACAATATAATGCATTGTATTCAAATACGGAAGCCCGCGGAGTCGTGACCGGGAGCGTATAGAGTCCCTCGACCACCTCCCGCGTGCTGTTGCCCTTTCTCCTCTTCCCTTATACACATACCTTCGCCACCTTACTTCCATCGCGTATATATCCCTCTGTGGCAACTCTTGGCTACTCGATCCACCCGTACAATATAAATAATATCCGGCGTGCGGTTGCAGCCGCGGGATTAGACAGTCTCCAAGTATGTATAGTCGTGTATTTATATTACACGTATATAAGGCTCCATGACGTGGGGTGGACCATGCGCGTACGTTACCGGTTATCTCGGGTCCATATCAAATGTGACCGAGTAGCTCCCGACTTTTTCTTTACATCTCTTTGCTGCATAATGCATTCCAAAGCTTCTAGTGCGCCCGCGAACAAAAATTTATTGAAATAAAAAAAAATTATTAATAGAACTTTTGGAGTTGAATGAGACTGTAGCAAGTTTTGTTTTTGAAAATATAAGCCTGAAAAGCTCCTGTCAAGTTATAAGCAATAGGGATGAGCAATAATAAAGATGAAGGAAAAGGCTGGAGAATAGATACCTATGTAGGTACATAGTATAGAAGAAAGGAATACGAAGTGCCCTCAACACTAGAAAAGCAATAGATGGGAGATGCGCATTTTGAGTGGTTCAAGCTGCTCCAACTAACAAACTCCGTATCTCTCGTCTGAAGCTGAGAGGATACCGGTAAAGCGATTCCGAGGGTGAATGTCGCACGTTGGGGCGAGAGAGAGAGAGAGAATTCAGGACAAAGTTTCGTCATTGCGAAGTGACACGAGTGGTCTTTATAGCGCACCCCGACGCCGGAACTGTCTCTGTATTGACAAAAGTGTCGGTCGTCCGCCTTTTCCCCTCGCGTCGAGCAGTTTTGTCGCGCCATTCTCCGATATTACCGACGAGAAGGGCGAGTCAACGGGTGAGGTGATTGCGACGAAATCATTGCGAAGAATAGAAGAGGTGCCGCAGTCGAGAACTCATAAGGTACGTAACGCCCGCGTGCACGTCGCTCTAGACGACGACGACGACGAAGACGACACGAATATAATCGAAGAAGGGACGGACGGGGAAGAATAAATGCGGAGGATGAAGACTCCCCCAAATGTCGACGTTTGGTGCATCTAGTGACAGGGTAAATTTGTCGATGAACGACCCAAGACCATGGAAAATTGTGTGCCTTGTAGATACATGTATATATCAAAAACTACGAGTCAAAAGGAAGAAGCAAGGTAAAAAGCTCACTTGGACATTTATTTTCCGTCTATGGTCCGGTAGTCTGCAGAAATTCGTTCTCCAAGATTTCTCGAGTCGTAATCTATTGGACGAGGTCACTACTCCTGGGGTCGAGCTGATCACGTGGATGGTTTGGAGAATTGGACGTGGAGAGTCCAAAAGGTATGGCAGATCCGCTGGCTGACTCGTCGATGGGGTTAGTATCGTCGAACCGAAAAGGAACGAAGGTGGAAACGACTTGGAGCAGTTTACGAGTACCACGAGGTGCGATGCCGATACGTGACCGTTGCTACGTCACGCTCGAAAATCTGGCGAGGAAATATATATATATGTGGGTTAGAATAAAGCCGATGGAGAGGAATGGATTATTAGCATTGGCACAAAGACACGACGAGAGACATTGGGAGAAAAGAGAGAAAGCGAGACCGCAAAAGGGTGAATCGTGGTGATGCAAGTCGAGTGCACAGAAGAGAGAGTGAGAGACGTGGAGGATATGTGCCTCGAGGGAGCTGTGGTTCTCTAGCTAAGGCGGCTGGATCCACTGTGTTTCACCCTCGTATATAATACACCTAGCCTACGTGCCTACTGTTCCCACTGGGAGTAGTAGTGAAAGGGAAAAGTGTGTGTGTGTGAGAGAGAGAGAGAGAGAATATGAGACCGAGGGGGTGGGTTGATATTCCAGGACGATGTCCATTTGGTCTCAAATTCAAACCAATCTTCAGTCAAGAGTATCAATGACTACACTCTCCAGACGCGACCTGTCGTGAAACTCTAAAAATTTCGGTATTATTTATTGTTTAAAAATAGAGGAATGAAAAATTTAACAATTGATTTGACTCCTCTCGAGATCTGCGACATCCAACAATTGAAAGCTACAATCAACTCGACGATGATAAAGCAAATAGATAATGTCGAAAGTTTAATTAAAAGTCGACGTCTGAATGACACATTTGATTACCCGAGAATTTAATTAATCGCTTGGAGAGTCCTCCATGCGCACCCTGTGCAAAAGATGTGGAGTCAAGCGGGCGACTTTTGTGCCAGCCAGAGCGTCGATAAGTCGTGCGAAATCGTTTCGACCTCTCTCGCTCTTTTTCTTTCATTATTTTGCTTTTTTCACACTTCTCTGCACGTTCAGTATGCGCTCTTCCACCGATTGATCCACTAACGAGAGATTAATTAGCTGATGCTAAATTACCTGACTGTAACATCCACTCTCTTCGCTTCGATACGTAATTATACAAACGTGAATATATTGTAGACAATACTAAATGCACCAGGCAAAATGCTTTTTTTCAATTCCCCTCGTGCTGATTATCTATTTTATAAATTATGTTAATTGCGATTCAAATGAGGGGGAGCATTAATAAATTTGCACACGGAGATATTTTTAGATTGAAATTATTGTTGCAAATTAATTGATAAATCCTGTATTGGCAAGCGTATCGATACATAATTTTGACTGAAGTGAAGGAATTTTTTACTATGGTATATATTAAATGAAAGTTAATTCTACAGAATGGGTGAATACGCCAAGACGGCAGATGGTATAGCAGAAGAAAGGTATCTCAAGAGACGTAGCAGCAATTCAATTCGTTCGGTCGATCCACCGTGGCATGAGTATAAAACTTATATCGGCTGGTTTGCGTGCTGCATGCGCAACGAAATAATAACGCGCGCGGCAAAATCTATTAGACGCTTAGACCTCGTGGGCTTTTAACGATCAAACGTGTCTCCCATTACGTGATTCGTATATATACTACGCCTATATAATATTCGTCAAAAGAATTTTAGAAAACAATTTTTATGTCCAACTTGGTCATATGTACCGACTGTTGCAGAGCATTCAGTGCCGGTATCGATTGATGAGTGAATAAAAAAATAATGCATCTCTTGAAGAAGTCAAATGGACTTTTTGAAAAAGTGCAGGGAAATAAAGTGAGCAAGTCACCTCGACTAATCACGTGAAATAATTACGTTTTGTTTTGGCGGCGGCTTGAAGGGACTGATGGGCACCCGGATCGTCACGCGAGGACGCGGCTCAGTGTGTGTGTGTGTGTGTGTGTGTGCCACGCACGTTGTAGGTGGAGCGAGCGAGTCTGTAATGGTGCACTCGAGTGTAGAAGAAGGATAGCGCGACGGGAAGAGGACAGGCTGAAAAAGGGACTCGCTCGAGTTCTTGCGGCGAGCCACACAAGGAGAAGCCGAGGTGGAGCTCCATCAACGCTCGTCACGCTGGCTCAAAATACCGGGGCTTGCAATATTCATGATATGCCGTACAGAGAGCATCGTTTATTTTTTTCTGCACTTTTTCGTAGGTTAAAGGCCTTTTACTTTTCAGATGTTTTTTCGCTAAAATTATGTCTACTAATATAAATAAATAATTCTCTCGATATCCGCCTTATCTCCTTTATGTCGAGGTGACCCCGAGGAGAGTTATGTTATAACTTATATGACACGTGCGCGTGTGCAGACCTATTGCGAGAGTATTCGCCATTCAGTCATACTGTATATAGATGCGTGAATAAAAGAAAGGAGAAGTATAATAGCGGCGAATTGAAGGTGGATGTATATATGCAGAAACGAAGCAAAGGCGGGCACCTTTAGAGGGGTTTCGAGGGGGTGGTGGTTCGGTATAGCATAACTTGAGGTATATCCAGTGCCAGTAAATTATACACAAAGTGTACGCGAGGGCACCTCCCCTTCGGTCGCCCCCTGCCCCTCTCTGGAGGCCGTTGCCGCGCCTGCTTCACGTACATCATTATGATTGATCGCTTCACCTTACTTTGTAATTAAAACTAGTTGCCATTGTGCCCGGCTCTCTCTCGCTCTGCGAGCTCGTTCGCTTGTTGGTCTACGTCCACATTTACATACGCACACGGAATTGTCGGTGGAAGGGTTAAAGGCGGGGGAAAATAGTTGGTGGCCGCGTGCGTATGTTATTGGAGGGGCTTTCTATGGGTGTGAGGCGAAGCTCCCATTGCAGCGACCCCGATCGTTGCATGACGGAAGCTCCCTCATATACACCATTATATTACCTATACTATGCCTAACCCCCACTTTAACGATTGCGCTTTCACCAAGTACACACTGGTCCCTCTCTTTCCGACACTTTGCATCCCCGTTGCAGAGTGAGGGACCCCCTGCTTCTGGCTTTTCGCTTTCCCCCCGAATCCTGAGCGCACCCCTGTCTCTTCTCCAAGCCATGCGTCATAGTTATCTATGCTTTTTGCGCGGAGACTGATTTAGAGCCGTCTAAGGACCGTGCCCTACGAAAATTAAATAATTGCTAATTTATGGCGCGGATCGTCGCTCGATGGAGCCCCGGGCGACGGCGTTACTCTCTCGCTCGTCGAGCGTTTCTCGTTTGGAGAGAAACACACGGCCCCGGGTGTGTACCGAGATAACGCGTTCTTGCGCTCATGCACGCGCACATCCCTTCTCTCTGTCTCTGCTTCTACACCCCTCTTGACACACCCTCGTCCTCAACGCCTCGTGGCACCGACCTTTTTGCCGACTTACCCGTTCAGCCATATTTATAGGCCACTTTGACTTTCTCGTGTCTTCCCTTGTATCTGTATAGGTACATATACTTTACAATTCCATCCAATCTCCATCAGTTGCTCGATTCTACATTGTATAGATAACTTGCCGCTATACCAATTGTCATGAGACGACATAAAAAAGTCCATGATGTCTTGATCGAAGAAAACACTGTTCACTTGAATTAATGTAATAGTTAAGTATCGGATTAAATAGGACGAATGACGAAGGGAAAAATATTGTCACGACGTGATAATTATTCACGATGTTCAATATGTATTGATATTATTAATTGACTCTCTATCAAGGCAACTGCCAGAAGCGGGTAGATCAGGTTACATACATCAATAAGAGAAAAACAAAGTTATAGACTATAGGAGGAATCATTGAGATGGATCATTTCTTTACAATGTTCGAGGTGTCTCAAAATAAATCCTGTCAAATGGTAAGTCGACGGAGCGCAATGGAAAACATAAAATGCTGATGCATGACAACGCACGAGTCGTGAAGACGTATGAGCCGTGTGTGCGAGTGGCGGGTATATACACCGCACGGTGAGCCCTCTCTCTTGCCCAGAGCGGATCTGCGTTAGTGCCTATACGGTATGCAAATTAATGGTGACGCGGTTTAATTCGGCAATAAATAGGGGTCACCCGTACGGCGGCCACCAGACTATCACTCACCGTCTTCCTTTTTGTCCTTTACCTGGGAAAGCTTCAGATTTATTTGATGCATTTCGACAATATTTATAGATCCGGTTCGGCTGACTATGCATCACGTACGACTTTGCTGAGACTTAACGAAACTTCTTCAGAGCCAACAAGGCTCGTACCTCTGATATTAAAGTGACACATAAATGTTCTAGACTTTCTCTAATTTTTTTTTTTTTCTTCACTATTAACTTTGCATTTTGTCGTGCGCGATAAACACTAGAAAAATCGTTAGCTTGACGGTCTGGTCTAATCCGAAGCAGAGAGAAAAAGAAAGCAAGCGACGAAATTTATCGTTAAAAAGAAAAGGGGGCTGCGGATATAAATCTTGGGCATTATAATGGGATCTGTCTATTATTAAAGAATGAGTGATTTAAGGGAGGGGTGGAGCTCTTGGCCGTACTTTGGCGGGGTCGAAGGGTGGGTGGGGAGACGGCGAGGATCGTGAATTTGATCGGCAATTCGGACGGCCGCGCCGTAACCTTGCAGTATGTGTGTGCAACTGACTGCGCGCGCAAAAGTTCTCCCTCTTTCTCTCTCGCTCCTTTCCTTCTGTTCCTTCTTCTTTTTCATCTTTACCTCTCTCTTCGCCGAGACTTCATTATCGGGGACTCGCGTCCCGCGAATAGCTCGCTCGGAAGACATACGAGTACGAGGATTGATGCGCGATAAAGTCGGCGCGCGAGCACCTCCGACGATCCCATCGATGTGCTTCAATCGGCCCGATTATATCTCGCCGAGCTCATAATTCAGTCCAATGGTGTCCGGCCCCGATTTATGAGTGCAATATCGAATAAATCAAGCAGGGTGAAAGTAACCTCCAGCATCACGAATAAGTGCATGCGCCACGGACTCAAACAATATGCCAACTCTAGTTAAGTCGGTCCTCATAATCGTTCATCAACCCAGTCCCAATGCGCAATACTATGTACCTTGAATCAGGGGAAAAAATTGAAAATAAAGATAAAAAATATATACCTACCAAAACTCTGGAACTTTCCAGTTTCGTCACTACGCGGCCAATGTCAAGAGAGAAAGAACTTATTTCTTGAATAGTGACGTAACATGATTCAGTGTCGGTCTCTTTTTCTCTTTCGTGGGAATCTATTGGAATTGGCTGGTTTATTTATGACCCTTCGCTGATGGTCTGGAATCTCGTCGCCGTTGCTCGCCGACAATTAGTAGACAAGGCGAGAAGGTCGTAATGTTTAAGGTACACTTGTCGCGTCAACTAAATAATCGACTTTTCCATTCTCTAATCGTATATTCACACAGTCAACAACCCTTATCATTAAAATCATTAACTCATTTGTCACCTTTTTTGTATGTCAAATAAAACCTTTATCACCAAAAAAAGAAAGTAGGAGCTGCTGATGAGATGGTGATTCTCTTAGATAGAAGATAGCCGGTATATGTATAGATATATATAAGAACGCAATTGGTCGAGGGTAGTTCTCTCTTCACCCTGTCCATTTCACCCAAGCGTCCGTTGGTCTCGCTCGATATTTACGACTGACCGACTCATTGCTGAGGCGAGTTGAGCGAGCGGTCGCCACAAATCACGACGAGAAAGCCGGCCTTTCTCTGCTCTGGGAAACGCCTGGCATTTTTCTCTGCCGGGGATAACTTTGACTTATTGGTGACAGCAGGAGAGAGAAGTCCCAGTGTGAGCCGCTATACGAGACGGTGGCATGAGTACGAGAGAGAGAAGAAAGAAAAAAAAACGGCATCCGAGAAGAGAGAAGTGATGTAGAGACGCGTGCAGGATGGACGCACGATATGGTTGGAGAGAAAGAGTGGCAGGGGAGTCGGGTGGTGGCTCTGGAGGGGTAGCTACGTCTGAATGTCAGCTGCTGCCAATAAATAACACTGTACGGTGACGTACGGCTCGCAACGAGTCATCTATCGTACGCCGGGCAAATCAACTGTGATTTTTCACGCATCACAGTCCCATCTCTCTGCTCGTGTAAATTGTTCCGGTCTATTCGACATCGATATTGTCCTTTATTAAACACGATTTCATTGGCAAATTAATCTGAACGTCAGTTCTGTTTTAGGTATATCTCAATCCTCCTTGAAAATCATGGCAAAAAATGACGACGCATCCGCATCCGTGCGGTCATTGATGAGCTGGATCAACACCTTGATACTGGCCGGCCTTGGAGACTTGGATTCAGCGTTGGATCCAGTTGTCGTATAAATCACGTCGATATACCATATCAGTATATATATATATACTGATCAAGTTGTATATATATAT
>JABSMT010052344.1:0-12624 GCA_018902335.1 Eumacrocentrus americanus
GATAACTTTTTCATTAGAATGTTTTACAAAATTGATTATATCTAGAGAACTGTGGGAGATACGGTAAAAGTGCAAAGAATCTTTTTTGTAGAGACTTTAATTCCCTACAAAAAAGGTTCTATGAGATTTTATCGTATCTCCCAAAGTTTTTGAGATATTCGTAAAAATGAAAGTGTAAAAATTTTCATAATTTTTGAGTTTTCTTTTACCGCTTCACTACTAAAATCATTTTCTTATTTTTTTTCGCGCTATAAATTACTATTTATGTTTGATTGATAATCGGAATGTAATAACGGGGTTGCTTTATACATCAAAAGTCGTTTTATATCGGTCGTTATTGCTGCAAGACTAGGATTTACTTTTTTTTTTTAAATAAAATAAATTATTTTTCATTTACGTGATTGTTTGGTTAAGTTATGCATAAATTTTCTGTTTCTCTTTTTAGGTCCGAGACTCGATTTGTGAATGGCTGCCACTCTCGTTGGCTAGTTGGCCAGAGGATTTTTACAGCGGCAGGTGCAACAAAGCAGCCCGTACTCGATGAGTGTTAGTATATTATAATTAAAAAAAAAGAAACAAGTTGTCCAACAAGCTCCGAAAGAGAATAGAATTGCAGAAAAATATATGCATCGTTAAGTTATTTCTTTGAGGTGTCATTTTAATGTAATGAGTCACTTCCCGAGGACCCCAGTGACACGCACGTCGATTTCTCGCTATTGTTCCTTGAGCAAGTCAGCGAGATGTGGACACGCGATCCAGTTAAGCGATAAAGCTACTCGAATTAAGTCCAATAAATGTTGAGGGACACTCACGGGGACTCGGAGATGCTTCTCAGTTCTATTTTCGTTCATGACCAAAACTATTGACTTTCATGGTATTACTTCAATCGAATTAATCCTTCAAATAAATATATTTGTTTTCTTTTACATTGGAATATTTCAGGTTAGATCGACAGGGGGTCATATGGTGAAGCAGAGGCGGTTTATTGGCAACACGAATAACAAGATGATAAATATACGAGAACACTTATTAAGTCACATCTAGATCTTGAGGCTGCAAGCGTTACTTAAAACAAGACGAGAAAGGTCCTTGGACGGTCTTTTTTTTCGGAGCAGAAGCGCACCTGCATGTTGTCGGCAACAAAGTAAAGCGAAGGCTGTGAGGCAAGTCTTGCTGGAAGGCGAGACACTTATGCCGTGTTGCATACGTGGGAGTAAAATCTCGTTATCGTCTGGAGGCAAAAGGTGCTTTTTACTGGGTGTTCAAAAAGCCCACGGGAAGATACAAAACTTCCCTCCTGAAAGGAAAGATTTTATGTGGATCTCAATATTGTTATCCACTTGTGATTGATTCGTGATTTGGAATTTTATTTACTAAGCATCTATTTTATTTTTACAAAGGTCAGCACCTACTTTTTTTTCTTTCTTCTATCATATATTTTTTAAAGGGCGACATTACTAATACTTCATTGCTATTTCTAGGTTTTAGGTTTACGAGACTGGATTTTTAGAATAGAAAGAAAATTGTGAAAGAAACGCCAAAGGATTATCAGTGATATATATACAAATATATTTCAGTATTGTTTATAAGAGAAGGACGAAAGTGGATATAAAAGAGGGTCATAGTCAATTATAAAGAATACTGTCTACAAGATTACTGAATAACTAACGAGAGAAAAAGCGCACAATTTTAATTCACTTTGAATGGTGACAATCACCATCGGAGATATTGATCACTCTAAATTTTTCTTCATACTCTGTGCCATCTAGGCAGTGTTTCTTCACCATGGTAAGTTTTAATCAATCATAAATAATATTTTTAAGTTACACACGCTAATCGTCAAGGAAACAGTAAAATATAGTTAAGGAAAAGGAATGCGGTCATTGTCCTTGTGGCACTTTTTTCCTTAATGGCCTCGGCCAAGTAGTTTAAAAACCGCTTTTTCGATCTAACGCAATTCGACTGGGCAATGTATGTTGATTGTTGACAAAAAGTTCCAGTTACGACAGATGGTTTAACTTGTTTCTGTCCCTCTGAGTCGCAGCTGATGAGAATCCCGGCGTGGTCGAGTACGAGTGGAAATTTCCATTGCCCCACGCAGCTTGCGATACATACTCAACGTGTCGGATAAATATATGAGTACATATATCTATATATAAACACGAGTAGATTTCTGTGCCAAGCGTGTACATATACTCTCTCGTTGTTCAGTCCATGTTGCGGCTTTTATACTACAAAGTTTACAGAGATTCGAATGCCCCTTATTTGAGGAAGTTGAGGGAGATTAATTACCAGAGACTTTTTACATTATATAAGTTACATTTTAGAGTTTTTTTAATTTAATGTACATCGAGAGTGATGAGACCGCTAATAGAATTCCATATGATGGTCTGCGTTGACCTCACCAAAGGTGAATCGATATATACAACTCGAGTCGCTGGAGTCGTCGACCTTGGGAAATGACGATTCTATTCCGTGAAGTGAATGAGATGGAAATTCGTTGCGCGATTCACTGTAATTTAACGAGGCACACAAAACGTTAAAGCTAATTCTCGCTGACTCGGCAGTCGCGGTGTCGAGGCCGATTTATCGAATTTATATGCGATCAATTGCAATCGAGCGGCAAGTGAATCCGCTCAGATAAGAGGAGGGAAATTAATTGCGGAATTCGCGCGACTATGGGTAATAACTCGGCAATTTTTGGCGCCATTTATTCAGGCATTTATCGTTCGCACGTCTCTCTATATCTATTTTTAAAAAAGTTATTTAATAAAGAATGGCAACGTTCTTTATTGAATGAATATTCTAGAATTCCTTGCATGCTTCCGTCATAATTAATAATCACGTGCAAGGTATCAGGAATGTTTGTTGTGTAACGAATTTCGGAGTTCAGAGCTTCTTGGAAAATTAATTTTAGAGCGATTTCAAGTCCATGTAGTGTAGATGAAGATACCAGAAGATGTGAGCTCATTAATAACGCGAAACCCCCAAGAGAATATACAGGGAAGCAGTATACGCGAAACGAACTTTCGGCCAGTCGATTAATCTCATCCGGTTAACGCCTGCGTAGATTTATGACGAAAGTAATGGAAAGCGTTACAGTGTTGAATAAAACCCTGGATGAAAATCGTCACCTGATAAACGATGAAAGGTTGCGAGTATAATTTTACGCATACGAGCGAACAATTTGATTTTATACGTCTATATTTTTCAGTGCAGTTATTGCATTTTGAGACTGATGGAATTCCAATGGATTTTAATGGACATTACAGAAACTCGTTTTTCATCACAAGTATTTACGTATTTTAATAAACGATAACGAAGCGGACAAAATGATATATGTAAATTATCGAGATGTTGGGCATGTATATTTATAATTGTTTTTGTCCGTTAATTATTGCGAATGAGTACATCATTGTGTCCTACATGCAATTGCAACTTTCTATCAAGAGAGCCAATTAAAATAATTGGAAAACGAGTCTCGTGACGCAATTTTGATTTTATACTAGATTTACTGTATATAAACCGCACACTGATCAATGAAGTCTCATTGCATCGAGATCATATCGTTAAGCAGAGTCAAACGAAATCAATCGCAATCAAGACATTAGTGTTTGATAAACTCATGTCACAGTCTCAAGCAATGTCAAACGCTTCGCATTATGATAGGGGTGTCATGATTTAATCGGGCTCGTTAAATCCGATCTGTCTTGCATGGGCAAATAAATTGTACGTCGATTCTACTAAGTCTCGTCGCTTCTCGCAATTTTGCATCGATTAATCAACTTCTGAATTATACAACAGTCAATCTAAAAATAAAAACTGCATGATTAAAAATAAAGTTCGTCGTTAATTCTTTCACTTTTTCTGTTGAAGTGTACCGAATAGAAAGTTTTATCGTTTGCCTGAACAATCAAAGTCCATCGTGATCCCATTTATGAATTAAAAAAAAAATAAAAACCCCATTCTTTGTACGATACTAACAAAGTGATTGAAATCTACCATGGAATTCATTGAAAATTGCGGTAACGTCCTCGAATTTACCACTTGGCTTACGTAAATCCCACTCCCCATCTCTGTCATATTCTCGTATAGTCGATAGACACGGAGCTTCTATTTCATCATACCCATTAATAATAGGGTCATTATGACTGACACCCGATGCGACAAACATTTTCACTGGTTCATTTATCATTGGTCTGCCAAGTTCCCGGTAGATGGTGGCATCAAATGATTTAGAAAATCATTCAGAGACTCCTTGATTCTTATCTTATCATGTTAGATAAAATTTATCAATGAATCGATTTACTGCTCGAATATCTTTCGTTTGGTTTTACTCTATATATGTATTACCATAAAGAACAATGAGTTCTTGATTGTGCACTGGTGCGAAACTTTCGGGCTGTCCATTGTGCTTTAGAAATATTACGATTGATTGTAAATATTGATTTCAACGAGAATTGAAAGTAAAAATATCAGTTTCCACGTGAAAACAAAAGACCTTTAGAGAAACGTGCGACGCATTGTTGCTCTCACTATTTTTCCACGCTATTCGAAATATTTTTTTCATTTCTCGCCTTTTCTCCAGGCTTTTTTGTTCGCCGGCGCGGCCTCTGTTTCCTCAGCTTTCAATTTTTTAATTTTTTTCTTTTTTTAATGTCGCACGGGTTTCCACAAGCGACCAATCCGTGGTGAGCAAAAAACTATTTTTTCTTTCCTCTGTAGATGAGCGCTTACTGAAATGCGTTAACGCTTCGCGTCCGTCGGATTTGTCTGGCGTTCGAATGAAAAATGCGAAGCACACATTACGTGGCGGGGAAAAAAAGTGTAAATACAGAACAACCTGAGAGGCCGAATAAATACGGGAGAATAATTATTTTTCATGTAGTTTCGCGTAAACAACTCGTCAATTGGGACGTGAATTTTTATGTTTGGATATTTTTATACTTTCGACCCAAAGCACAATGAACCGGAAAATGCATCATTGCTTTTGTGAAACTCAATGTAATCAGGTGATTTATTATATTTACTTTGTTTTACCGTTAAATTGAATATGTCAGCCAACGGATGTGACATCCGGAATACTTACAACAGTTGGCAATGCAACTGATGAATTAAATGTCAATGCACTTTCCCAAGTGCTTGTTCTTCGTCCCACACGTCTAATGAACCTTTATAGAGCTGGAATTTGGGAACAAATTTGTCCCCATTTAATATCCCGTAGTCTTCAATGATGACTTTTGGTGGGTGCAGATGATTCATGTCGATGATTTCCGGATACAATTTGGAAACTCGTCATCTGAAGGAGAAGCAAATGAATCACTGGTAAATATTTACGTCCACCAGTGTCGTTTTTCGATATTAAATTTTTTTGCTGCAGAAACGATGAAAAAAATTCGAATATTGTCGTCGAATGAATAGGAAAGAGCATAAAAAGGGGAACATGAGAGACAGGAGAATAATTATATGGGTGGAGATGGGAGAAAAAGCGAATAGAATGGGTATGGGTGCTCGTCGAATTTTGTGACAATTTTCAATAACGAGGAATTCGTTTGTGATGAAGGCTAGTGATTATTTCACAGATATATTGAGTCTGTAAATAAAATGGATAATAATCGGTTGAACGATGCAAAAAAGTTTTAGACAAAAGCGAACTACATTTCGCTCTCGTCATTGAGACAAAATCTCGACGTATAGAAGCACTCACGCCAAGCGCCGTTCTGCATATAATTACAGCTATTTAAATATTGTAAAATACATTTCGTGCTCTCAAAAGAATGAGAAACTTTAGCCCGTGTTTTTTGTATACTTGTTGGCAATTTTATTTATCATGTCAGATATTTTTTTCCCAATAAATATTTTATTTGTTTCAGCTTATACGTTCACGTCGCGATATAATCGAAGATTTTTTAATTCATTCACTATCTCGTGATTGAGATAATAAATTGATTGCATCAAACTCTGTCGCCTTTGTGGATCCCCCAATGATATGAGTGCTACAAATAGCATTTTCAAAGTTATCTGAATAAATATCACGTATAAAGCTCTTTGTTGCGAATTACAAATAGACATAACATCTCCCGTCTTCACAGTATATATAATTATACTACTAGAGCATCATTTGCAGAGGCAAGAGAGCCTGATAAATTGTCAAATTTACTTTGCCGTTATCGCAATGTCATAATGTTAGCATCTGTCGCTTCCGTGTGACGTTGAATTTTCCCTTCATGTTCTTAATTCGACTATTATATTATAATGTAAATCAATTTAATGTTTTGCTTTTCAGACGCTTTGAAGTACGATATCACTGATATCAATGAATAGATGCTCGGCGTAAAAAAAATAAATATAAATAATTGGGTTCTATTATTAAAATAGATGTTTGTCGTCACGGATTGTGTCTTGAGTACACGCTCTCACTCTTCTTTTCGTCGCGATGACGTAATTTCCTTGAGTTTTGCCGTCGTGCCAAAATGCTTTGGCCACAACTATTCATATGAGACGATCAGACTGTTATGTGCCATAAATGCTACGTCAAGCTATTTATCGAAGCAGATAGTTTAATTTGGTCGGACGTGAAATTTCGTCTGAGCTCGTATCATCCACGAGATTTTCAAGTGCACAAACGTGTGATTCGTAATTCGAAAATCTCCTTTTTCATTATCGCAATTCACTCGTCAACTTTTCCCTGGCGTCAGTTTAATCCCTCGAGCAAATTGCGAAGAGAGGGCAAAAGTTTTTCCAGCGCACGATCTACTCTCTCACACCGAAAAGAGCGAGGTGGGGAAAAATACTTTCACCCCTACGTGAAAATCTTTTCAACGTCCACCAACTTTTTAATCGCGTTATCTCAATTAATTAATCGTTCTCTCTTCTGTCCTTTTTTTCCTTCCACCGGATTTTCGCGTAAATTTTTTCATTCCACTCTCATCCGTTCAACGAATCAATAAGAATAAGAGGGATAGGAACGAAAGAAAAGAAGGATGGTCACCGGCGCCAGAGAATAGTATGAATTATATGGAAATTTTCTGTGCGTTCTTTACTCTCTGGACTCCTTTACGTAGATGTCAATACATAACTCTTCTTTATAAGAATAGAAGCTTCGAGATATCACGACTTCTATTAATATTCCACGTCACCTCGTGCTCTCTTTTCGTAATTCCGTCTGTGAGATACCTCTCGAATCAACTGATAAGCGATACTTTTTGCGTCTTTCTTGTCTCGACAATACAAACGAATGTAATTATTTTATATATAAGATTTTGTCTGGTTCCATTAGTCAATACACTTAGATAAAAAATAACATTGTTTTTTATATTTCTCATTGACAGCAGAAGTATATATTTATTTGGGACACATGAAAATAAATCATCTGAATAATGGTGGAATTATCGATATATGTCGATACAGTAGTGATGTATTGCATGACAGTGCTAAATTTACACATATTGATCGCTGGGTGCTTCTCTTTCGTAAGGTCATCGGCTCTCATGGTGTATATACACACTATTACACTCTTGTTCCATCTATTTTTCTCGCGGTCTTTATAGTTACGTATAATGGCTTAGCGCAGCCCTACGTTTTATTCTCTATCTCTCGCCCTCTGAAACTCGACAGAGATAAAAATGCCAATGGGAGCCAACGAGCTCTTTACTCCATTTAATAATATTTATTATTTATCTTTGCAGCATTTCAATTACTTTACTCAAGGGATCCTGAAACTTTTCACACCTTTTTTCACAGACATAAAACATTATCACTAGAATGATTAAATGTTTTTTGTCATCAAAATTTACATTAGTGTAATTACTTAATTAAAAATGTTGATTATCTTATTGTGTTCATTTAATGGAGTTGTGGATTCATAGAGAGTTTGGAACAAATTATTGGGGACCATATAGGTTAGTGTGTCATCGGTTGAGTGAGCAAGTAGACGCCTCATCCCCTCGGTTTGTCGCATCAGATTCAACTGGTTGCGCCTACAGTTGCAGCTGTTGTTGACTGTCAGTCGCATGCTGGGGTTCACATTTAGCAAATCCCTGCGTATTCTATACCCCGAATCACGTGGCATATCTTGCGAGTAATCATAAGCTCCAGAGTCCCCTCGACTCTCTATTAAATGCCAATTTTTAACTTCACTCAATTATGAAAGATGCATGGACTTTCTTTAGGGCAGTGTGAATTTTCACTATGATGCAAGCGAGAGTTCAAGGTGAAGCGGAGATGAGGTCGACACTGGATTCCGTGGAAGTACATGCCTGAAATTCTGCAGTAATGGCACATCGGGTGGAGGGTTTCAAGTGTGGAGGAGTTTTGTGTGCCAAGCCTGCGCTTTGCCCCTTTACCACTGCACACATACACACTCGTTGTATAATCCTTGAAAAGAAAAGATGCTCATAATCCTCAACCCCTGTAGCTCCAGAGTCTTTCAGTGTGATTCGGTGGATTCGTCGACAATGTCGACCGTTAAAAACATAAAACTAAAATTGTCATAACACAGATATCGTCTTTCTTTTCAGTGTCGATAATCTTGATCGATCAAGTTGTAGTCGATTATCCAGCGAAGAAGGTACTTCCCCTGAGTGGTTGACGCCAACGCGTGTGGCTCTCCGTCTGTTCCGGCGATTAAATTTAGATCGGGCCACGATTAATCTTCACCTACGGTGCTGCAAATTCTCGTGTCACGTTTAGTATAAAGATATCTATTTATAAATCGACTTTTCGGATATGAATTATGCGTGCTGCTTAACTTGAAAAAAATTTCGAATAATAAACGTTAATGATATAGGGGGAAAAGGAAAAGAATTAGTCAGAAGCGGACAGAGTTTGCATAATCATTTCTCTTGTCCCAGTTCTCACTCTGGCGATCGCTGGCGGTTCGTGATGTTTTTCTCTCTTTCTGGCATGAGCCCTCCCTCGATCGTCTCGTCGGGTCGTTGGGACGCTCGTTGACGCTGAGAGGACGGCGGGGCGCCGGCGACGTCGACGTCGTTTTGACGCTATGTCGCGCTCTCGTTGCGTAAGTGAGTCTGGACGTCGGGTCGTCGCGGCGTCAGTCGGCCGAGTACCGCAAAACCCTCCGGAGTGCGCGTATACAACCCCTAAAAACATTCAACATCACATCTCTATAACGGATTGGCATACAGTCATTAAGCGAGTTGTCATTGAATTAATTTATTAAGAATCGAGTGACTGGCCTCCAAGGTCGTGCTTTGGGGGATTAACTGGTCTCAAGGTCATTGGGGTCGATGGTAGGTCGACCATTCTTGCGATTCTCTCTTCTTGTTGTTTTCTTGGATCTCAATATCGCGTTCTTGACCTACTTTCGTAGTCAGCGCGTTTGATTATGAGGCAAAAAAAGTGACGAAAAGCGCACTTTAGTCATTTCTGTTGATTGGTACCTCCGAGTTCACATGATCCTGAGGACTTGATACCACTTTCGGTTTCGACCTGAAAGCCTTTTTTTTCACGGCCAATGTCACACACGGCATACGGACATTAGCGCGTGCGCCTCAGAGTGTGAGATAGAACAAATTGCCGCTGAGCGCCGTATTGTTGTGGCGTCACCACTTTTCTCCAAGGGGATATAATTCCTTGAATTGTTTGTATAATCATTCACGATTGCGTCAAGATTACATGATTATTGGCTCCTCAAGCAATCCAACTAACCAGGAAGATTGAGAAAAATTTCCATTATTTAAAACAATAGTTTTCCTTCTTGGTAAATTTGTCTTTATCTTTGGTTTCTTCTTCTTGGTGGTCTTACCTTTTATCTATATTTGGATGAAAATATTTAGTTAGATATCATATCCTCTTATTTTATCAGCTTTTGTATTGATATCGAGTTGTCTGATGCAGAATCATGATGATTCTTCATAATTATATCGCGAGTGACCGTGAATTTTGCGCGTGAAAAATCATCAATGATACCAGTTGATTTTTTAAATACTTTTTTTTAATTATAAATTCACGGGATTTATGAATGAAGACTATATATATATATATTGTTGAAATGAACTGCAACTAATCAGAAATATCAACAAATTATAATCAGCAGCAGTGGCGTCAAAATCAGCGGCCCTCGTGTCAAGAAATGTATGAGGGGACGTCGTTGCTTTTACGTTTATATAGTCACATCGATGGCATGAAACCCGTTGCCGGAAAGGTATAAAAGATAGCGGATGGTGATCGAGTGCTGTCAGTGATTAGTGTTGCGGACGTCAGACAATCTACAAGATTTACGTAGTCACAAGAAAACAATAATAAGAGAGAATTAATATTAGTTCGTTACCTGCAACTTGGTATCTTTTTTTTTTTTGACACCTCAGTTTTTATATAAATTATTGCTCTGTTAACACTGAAGACAGAAATCTTGTGTTGCCGTTATACCTCCTGGGATTTTTCGTCGCTGGGTAACTTGATCGAGCTGGAGGAGCTGAGAAGAGTGCTGTTTTTAACGCCTGTACGTGGGACAGAAATAATAATAGCAATTGACTCGAGAACAGTTTTAGTAATTAGTGGTTCTTAAAATTTCGGATCAATTATATAATTTAACGATTATAAGTGATAATCGTTCAAACGACAAGAGTCTGAAGTGAACGTGGGAATTCGTGAAAAAGTGCAACGGGAGGACACTTATGAAGGGGCCCGTCGACGCAACGACATTCATCGTTGAGCTTATCAGACATATTTGGGATATTGATTGGAAACAGTAATTCAGACAAGGTAAAGTAACTCATCAAAAAATTTAGTCACCACTTGCATTCTACAGACGTAAATGAAAATTCGAACAAGAAAATATATTCAGACTCATCGGATCATGCAGCCGATTGATTTTTCTTCTCTTCATTCAATCATTTCCACCACTCGCTGATGTATCTCCGATTTATCACCGTCGCCAATGGGTAGAGACTCGTAGTGATAATCTCGACGCGACGAATCCTCATGAGTGTCACGGGACTCCAGTTAATCGGATAATCCTGACGCTCTTTAGTCTCGTGCCCTGGAGACGGCTATTTTGATTCTCTCTTTTCCCTCTTTAAAAGCTCTCCCTTCTCTCTGACATCGCACCAGCTGTTGCCGACTCCAGATGGGGAGGTCAAGTAGTGGGTGATTTTAAAGGGATGAAAATGAAGTTTTCAGTCACTCTCGCATAACGTCTAGACTCTCATTTGCACCCTCTTCATCTATAAAAGGAAATATAATCCACTGGATTTTTTTCACTTCTATCGCTATAATTTTATTAACTTCTCTTTCATTTTATATTATCTCCTGTTGTAGTTTAATTTTGAAGTCCACTTTTTTTAGGTTCCTAATGGTGATGCTATTGTGAGGATCTTTTTACTGATATTTTCAAACATTTGAGGGAGAATTAAATGGCATACGTAAAGTTAATTGGGGTTTATTGTCTTGATGAATAAAATGGGATTGCCTTATAATAGTGATTAGGTTCATTGGCATTTTTATTTCTGGTCTGGATCGATGGGCACTCAAAGAGAACAGATTAGATGAGAATGTATGGTGAATCAGCGATTCATCAGTCGCATGTCCAGATTGCAACGAGATTTATCGCCCCCCTCGATCAATGACCAAGTATATCTTGTTGTTGCGTCAGACGACTTGTTCAGGTATTGATAAATGTATCGTCTGTCTATTTTTATCATTTTTTTTTGTCTAGTCTCATTTCTGGTACATCGGAAAACTCTCAATGGTGTTTTAAAACTATTTTAGCTTCGACATCAATTATGTTTCAGACTTTCGTGATTCTCGATTTATTCGTCAAAGCGAATGGCGAGCGAGCCAAACGTTAATTCGGCAACGATTTTTATAATTAAAATAGCGACAAGGGAGAGGTTATAACGCGAGGCCTCATACTCAGCCATTCTGAAGAACACACGTACACGTGACAGTGGTCAAAGAGTACGTCAAAGCTCTTTTCCGCAAGGCCTTCCTCGAAATAAACCTGGCAAGCGATCCGAGACTTGTGTTTTGCAATCGTGAAAACACGAGAGAGCGAGAAAGAGAAAGAGAGAACGACGATGATAGCTTGTGCACCTGCATCCAGTTCCCGCTTTTATCTCCCCCGTGATTCAACAATGATAATGGTGTACAAAGCAATCGGTGATTGGTCCAAAAGCTCTGCACTGGATGGAATCTGGAACTAAAATAGAAATTGAAATTATCCAATTAATGATTGTGGTGAAATTTTAATTAGGATTCCTAGTGATGCTCAACATTCGTTAATTAACTCCATGGATAATTATTATAATTATGAGTCATCACTCTCGCAATTTTGAATTGTCATACTTAATATTCATCAGCATGCCAAGATGATATCATGAATGAGTGCCGATTAATCAAAGAGGAATGCAGTAAAATTCATACAAAGAATGATGGAATCGTGATCGCCGAGTGATCGCAAATTCTTTTTATCGCCATTGAAAAACTTTAACCTTATCGCCCTTTATTTGTCAACGCTTTCGGGCTTGCAATTGCGCACTTGCCATTCAGCGTGACCCAGAAATACGACTTAAAATAACTTTCCGTTGTACGTTCACGAAGATTGTTACCTAGATGAACAGACGATGGGACCGATAAAGCGATAAATAATGTATTCGCTTTATT
>JABSMT010052355.1:0-12622 GCA_018902335.1 Eumacrocentrus americanus
CAAAAATTATGAAAAATTTTAGACACTTTCATTTTTACAAATATCTCAAAAACCTTGGGAGATATGAAAAAATCTTATTGAACCTTTTTTGTAGGGAATTGAATTCTCTACGAAAAAGGTTCTTTGCATTTTTGTCGTATCTCGTGTAGTTTTCGAGATATAATCAATTTTGTAAAACATTTTTAATAAGTTATCTCGACATCTCTTTTTGCCACTTCACTACTGATTTATCTACTAAATTTATTTTATAAGTAATAACATATAAAATTGATATACTCAAAATTAATTAATCCTTGCAGGTCTTTCGAACATGATGATGGACGGAGAATTTCTACGAACCTCTTGTGGATCACCTAATTATGCAGCCCCTGAAGTCATTTCAGGCAAACTCTATGCTGGTCCTGAGGTCGACATCTGGTCCTGTGGTGTAATACTGTATGCCCTGCTTTGTGGCACACTACCATTCGATGACGAACATGTTCCAACACTATTCAGAAAAATAAAATGTAAGTAAATAATTTATAAAGACAAAGAAAGGAATTTAATTTTTTAATTCTTTTATTTTTAGCTGGCATTTTTCCAATCCCAGAGTACTTGAATAAGAGTGTAGTCAATCTTCTCTGCAACATGTTGCAAGTGGACCCAATGAAACGAGCAACGATTGAGGACATAAAGTAAGTATTAATCTTTATTAATGATTATTACTACGTTATAATGAAAGGTAAATAATTATTATTGGGTAATTAAAAAAAATTTGTAATTTATTTGCAGAAAGCACGAATGGTTCCAGAAGGATTTACCAACGTATTTATTCCCATCACCAGTTGAGCAAGATTCTTCAATCATCGATATCGAAGCAGTCACTGAAGTCTGCGAGAAATTCAATGTCAAAGAGGCAGAAGTTCATACAGCTCTGCTGAATGGCGATCCACATGATCAATTGGCGATTGCTTATCACTTAATTATTGACAATAAAAGGATCGCTGATGAAGCGGCCAAGGCAGAGCTTAAAGATTTCTACGTGGCTTCCAGTCCTCCTCCAGTTGCTGCTAGCCCAATTGACGCTGCAAGTAGTCCACTGAGACCTCATCCTGAGCGAATTGCTCGTAAGAGTAACAATTATTTGATATGCTATTATTTTGTAAAAACAACACAAAAAACTTATTTATTAATTATTCTTATTTCTTAGCATTCCGAGATCGTCAAGGATCCCAATCAAGTGCAACTCCACCACAGCCACAGGGAAATCGTGGAACCCCAGTGAAACGTGCTAAATGGCACTTGGGAATACGATCACAGTCGAAGCCTACTGATATAATGAATGAAGTCTATCGTGCCATGAAATCATTAAACTTTGTAAGTCTTATCGAAAAAAATTTCTAAAAACGTGAATAATAGTCTTAAAATGTTGTACTAAAAAAAAAAATTATTTCCCATTATTGCAGGAATGGAAGATAATTAATGCTTTCAGTGTGAGAGTACGTCACAATAACAAGCTGACTAATAGATACAGTAAAATGTCCTTGCAACTTTATCAAGTCGATTACAAAAGCTATCTTCTGGATTTTAAGTCTCTGGCTAGTGATGAAACCGAAGATTTTTCAAGAGGTATGGTTTAAAGTTATTTTAATTAGTAATATTCTTCAAATACGACATGGACTCAGTCAGACATTGATTAGAGTCAATCGTCTGTGCATTATAATAATATAATTTTATTTTAGATCCATCACTGCCACCACCTCAATCAACAGGTCACCACACGATGGAATTCTTTGAGATGTGTGCAGCACTAATAACCCAGCTCGCACGATGAAATTGTTTATTTATCTTCATTACCAAATTTCTTCGTACTATATAAATATTTTGGAGATCACTAGATTTTTCTTTTATTAGTCAGACAGAAATATAAACATTCTGCAAAGGGCAAGCTATTAAAGGGGCTATGTAGCTAATGTGATCGTTATGTGTACATGAAAAAAATTAATTTTATTATTTATAGACACATTAAAAGATGATAATGTTTGTGGTAAATAGAAAATGCGATGTGGAACCTATAATAAATATTTTTGCTGTTAACATTCATCTTTCACGTGTGATATTAAATTTCATCGTTATTAATTCTTTGAAGACAATAATACTCCATTCTTATAGGCACACAAGGTTTCTTTTCTATTGAATACAAAAATTATCGCAGTTCCTTTAACAGGTAACACGAATTTGTCCACTTCTCGTGGGTAGTGGAAGATCTGTCCTGGGCCTACGAAATAGCAGAACATGTGGCTCTACAATTAAATAAAAAATCAAATTAGACAGACTTAACATAAATTATAAACACACAAGGTGTAATTATCTAGAATACCTGGTCCATGCATCATGTAATGAACCCATCCAGGACTCTGTTGTACCTCCAGATTTCTCCATTCACTTTCCGTCATCAAATGCGATTTTGGAACGTTCTTAGCCAAGTCAGCGGGCAAAATAACGTGTCTGCAACAACAAAAATCAAATAATAAATTGGATTTATCGAAAATACAGCAAATGTACAATGATATTTGTCGTTACTAACCTGTATTCATATTTGTCATCCTTATATTTTTCTGAATATTGAATTTGATCAACCGGCATTTTCGTTCGCTAATTATATCGTTAATAACCCTTCCTTTAATTATCAAAATTAATTAATAAACAATAAATTCAGTAAATAAAGTCTTTTTTAATAAGAAAGCGTCTTGGAAGTTTCAAATCTCAAGTTTCTTTACCGACAAATGGTCACTGAAAAATGGGAGGTAAAATTTTGAGGTTAGGAAATTTTAATTTCTAAATAAAACCATTTGAGGATAATTATTTAATTATATAATGAAATATTAAGCAAATATATGATATTTATAGGTTAAATTTCGTTTAATAAATTGAGAGAAACATTTTGCTCAGATAATTTATAAACAAAATTCATTTTTGTACAATTCAAAGGGAAATGTGAGGTTATAGTCGGAAAAGACATCTAGCGTTCGAGTGCGATGCACGGCGCCGATCCTTGTGTCTGGAAATTGAATAACCTGAATTATCCTTCCTGCTGCCAACTCATCTCATTATTTGTCAGATTGTCATCATCGTAAACACTGCGTTGGACCAAACATAAAACGTTAACGCATGATGAAGTAATCGTTAGAAGGTGGACACAAAAATTTCGGTAAACTAATATCAGGAATAGCACAAAAATGATTATCAACAATTGTCAATGTTTTATATTGTAATTATTAATAATTGCAGATACAATGACGAGCACGACGATTGGGTATAGTCCGGAAAATAATGCCAAATTCTTGGAGTCATTGCAGGCTGACTTGAAAATACTTAGCTCCGAAACGAAGAAAAAGTATCCACAAATAAAGGAGGTTAGGCATTCAATTGAATATCTTTATGAAAAGCAGTATTATAATGACCTTTTAATTGTTGCAGTCATGCGAAGAAGGAATAGCAAAGCTAAGAGCAGCGACAAACAATCCTGGAACTTCTATTTATTACATTGTCAATCAAATTCTCTACCCTTTGGTCCAGGGATGCGAAAGCAAAGATGTAAAGATTGTGAAGGTACTGGAGCATAATGGAGAATCTATTAAACAAAAGTTACACATGAATTATTGTCTGAAATGTTTCAGTTTTGCTTGGGCATGATGCAACGAGTGATAACTCAACAAGCAGTGGATCAAAAAGGCGCTCGATACATCACAGACACTCTGTGGATGTTGATGGAACTGGGCATGGAGGAAGTTAAAGTCCTGCAAACCGTTACTCTCCTGCTGACAAGCAATACAATCGTCCATGGAGAGACACTATCGAGAAACTTAGTTCTATGCTTCAGACTCCATTTCACAAAGGACTCGACTACAATTAACACGGCCGGAGCAACAGTGAGGCAGCTAGTGTCTCTAGTGTTTGAAAGAGTAATAGCAGAGGATGAGCAGAGTTCAAATCAACCAGAGCCAGAGAAAACTGTGCATGAGGAATTGAAAGCATGCACAGGCCAAGCACCAAAAGGTCTTGCACCCTGTGCAGCCGATGCCTTCCTGATGTTTCAGGATCTAGTACAATTAGTGAATGCAGATCAACCTTACTGGCTAATAGGCATCACTGAAATGACCAGGACGTTTGGTCTAGAACTGTTAGAATCAGTCCTGATAAATTTTTCATCAGTTTTCTTTAAGCATCCTGAATTCAGTTTCCTACTGAAAGAACGAGTTTGTGCACTAGTTATAAAACTGTTTTCACCTAATATTAAATATCGCAATTCTGTGCCTGCATCAGTACAGCAAGCCACACCACTCGACAAGCCATATTTTCCTATCAGCATGCGACTCTTGAGAGTCGTTTCGATATTGGTACAAAAATATCATTCACTTTTGGTAATCATTTATTTTATTACAAGAAGAAAAAACAACAAACCAAATCCATCGATCAGTTTCTTAATTAAATTATTTGATTTTAGGTCACAGAGTGTGAAATATTCCTGTCATTGATCGTCAAATTTCTTGATCCTGATAAGCCCGCTTGGCAGAGAGCATTGGCACTCGAAGTACTGCACAAAATGACAGTCCACACTGATCTTCTAACTAGTTTCTGCGAGTGCTACGACTTGAAGCAACACACAACAAACATTTTCCAGGACATTGTCAACAGCTTAGGTGCTTACGTCCACAGTCTCTTTATTAATTCACAAACTGCTGGCCAAGTTGCAGGAGGTAAATCTCACAATCTTTCATATTTTATCTCATGAAGCAGGAAGTCAATGAAATAACGGTCTGATTAAACTTTTCAGCTGCTGTTTCCACTGCTCAAGGGACGGCTCCAACCCTCCTAGCTGGAATGCCAGTTGGTCCAGGTGTAACGCCTCAGCCAGGCTTTTATTCTCGTGGTGTGTGGCTGCCTGTGGTCGCGACATTTGCAAGCGGCCAGGCGAGACCTATCTACCTAGAGATGCTCGACAAAATCGAGCCTCCAAATATACCAGATGGCTATGGCATAAGTATCGCTTATGCATGTTTACTAGACATAATTGGCTCAATTTCGCTCGCCATACTTGGACCTAAAGAGCAGGGCAGCGAGAATCGTTACGATCCCACAGAGGCCGACCGAAAGCTTCACATCCAGTTGATAAACTCAAGCTGGTGTGGACTACTCGCAGCACTATCTCCTCTGGTCGATGCAAGCACCGACGAGACTGCAACTGAGAACGTACTGAAAGCAATTCAAACGTTTGCATCACTCTGCGGCCTGCTAGAACTCCAAACACCTCGCGATGCATTCATTACAGCCATTTGCAAAGCTTCTCTGCCACCACACTATGCCCTGACTGTGTTGAACAGTGCACCACAGGGGATTCCAACAGCTAGACTCCAAGAACCAAGTCAGTACAACCCTTCAACGATGGGTGAGCCTGATTATCGGCAGCAGGTCGTAGCTGTGGGCACTCCACTGCCAACAGCTTCTCTGCCAATTGGAGCACAACAAGGCCCAGTCATGTTGACTGCCAAGAACCTCCAGTGCATGAGAGCCTTGCTGATGCTTGCTCACTGTCATGGTAGCATTCTGGGCAGCGCTTGGCACCTCGTGCTCACGACTCTGCAGCACTTGGTCTGGATTCTCGGTCTTAAACCCTCGACAGGGGGCTCTCTGAAGGCGGGAAGGACTGCCACAGACTCGAATGCAGTTCTCACCACCGCTGTGATGGCTGATTTGCCAGTATTGAGTGCCATGCTCAGCAGACTTTTCGAGAGCAGTCAGTACCTCGATGACGTTGCTCTGCATCATTTGATCGACGCGCTGTGCAAACTCAGCCAGGAAGCCATGGAACTAGCATACTCCAACAGAGAGCCTTCATTATTTGCTGTAGCTAAACTTCTAGAGACTGGACTTGTGAATTTGCCTCGCGTCGAGGTCCTCTGGCGGCCATTGACCAATCATTTGCTCGAGGTCTGTCAGCATCCACACATAAGAATGCGTGAATGGGGCGTCGAGGCAATCACGTATTTAGTAAAAGCTGCACTGCAACACAAATACCCTCAGCCCCTTCGAGACAATCAAAAGCTTCAAACGCTACTGCTGGGACCCCTGGCTGAATTGTCGTCCGTACGTCATGCAGACGTGCGACGACGACAACTGGAGTGTGTGCTCCAGGTGCTGCAAGGCGGTGGAGAGACACTATTCCACGGTTGGCCTCTGGTTCTCGGTATCATTGGCGCTGTTTCCGATCATCATGGTGAAGCTCTAGTCCGCATAGCTTTTCAGTGTCTTCAATTAGTGGTCACGGATTTTTTACCAGTCATGACGTGGCGATGTCTTCCTCTGTGCGTTGACACAGCAGCCAAATTTGGCTCTCAGACTCAAGAGCTCAATATTTCACTGACAGCCGTTGGATTGATGTGGAACTTGAGCGATTATTTTTACCAGAATCAGGAGAAACTCTGTCACTCATTGAAAGGTGACACTGGCTCAATATTCCCAGATTTCCCTGGCACGACTAATATGCCTGCATTCGATAAACTATGGATGTGCCTTTATGCAAGACTCGGCGATCTCTGTGTGGACTCACGTCCTGCTGTGCGAAAATCAGCGAGTCAAACATTGTTCTCCACTATTTCGGCGCACGGTGGTCTCCTGCATCAGCCCACATGGCAGGCTGTGCTCTGGCAGGTGCTCTTTCCACTGCTAGACAAGGTGAGGAACCTCTCAAGCTCAGCGAGCAACGAGAAGGTCGACACGAGTGGAAATATTCTCATTCATCATAGCAGAAATACAGCACAAAAGCAGTGGGCAGAGACTCAAGTATTGACTCTCAGTGGTGTTGCAAGAGTCTTCAATACAAAACGACAATTGCTACAGCTGCTAGGCGACTTCCCACGAGCTTGGTCACTCCTGCTGGAGTTCATTGAACACTCGGCACTGAGCAAGAACAACGAGGTGTCACTAGCAGCCCTGAAATCATTCCAAGAGATTTTGTATCTTCAGAAGAACGGTGACACGGCTGAGAACATGCCCACAGGCGAGCCAGAGACCTTGTGGGTCGTAGCGTGGCGAGTCTGGTTGAATATTGGCATGGAGAGTGCAACACCACCCCATGAAGACGATTTAGAACCTTATGTTCCCTCTCAAGCATTTCTAGCAGCTCTAGTTCACATATTCCCAGCACTTTTTCATCATATACGAACGAAGTTCACTGGCGCTGACCTCAAGAAGCTTTGCACGGTCTTGAAGAACGTGGTGGAGGTACCAGTGCATGGAGAATCGACTCCATACATTCTACCAACTGTCCCTGACGTGGTGCTCACTCAATTGCAAGACGGTGTTCTCCACTCGATGGAACTCTTGCAGAAGGAGGCGCTCAACGGTGCTGACAATCTCCGGACTATGATAGGCATGATATTCCTTCAGCTCCTGAGCTTCTCGAAGTTGGCTTGTCATGCACCGACCTACGGGAAATTGACAACGAAACAGTTATCACAGGTTCGCGGATCGTCCGCAGACTGGGTGACAATGAACTATGTACCTTTTGGCGAGAAAGCCCTAACGATGGTAGTGAATTTATACCAAAAAACAGCATCGGAGCAAGTTGTCATTAACGAGGAGATATTGAAGCATGTTATTGAAGCTCTACGTGCTCCATTGTCAATGAAATACGCTTGTCCCTCGGCGACAACGTGGAAATTAGCTGTCACTAGTCTTCTAGATGTTCTTCACACAGGATTGCCATTGGCAAGGCAGAATCCTGACAAATTTCAAAACATGTGGCCTGTCCTAGCGGATACAATGGACGAGTTCCTATTCCCTAAGAGTATCATCAAAGTCGAGAGGAATCTTGAAGAGATTCAAGCTGATGAAGCAGTTGATTGCCAAGTTATGGAGCTATTACGTGATGAAGTGTTGCCACACTCGCAACACGTGCCTCATCAATTTATTTTACGAGTTGTCATGCTTTTGAATAAGGGCTCTATCCATTCAGCGACGTCTTCGAATGTAGAGATGAATGGTGAGACTAAATTGCGAGAGGAATTTGCAAAGACGTGCTTTGAAACCCTCCTCCAATTCTCGCTTTTAGATGGATTAAATAGTGTCCCTGATTTAACGATTGATACGAGTAAAGAGTGTGATGAAGGTGGAGTTGCTGGCCGACTGGCAGTCACTGCACTTCTTCATCGATTCCAAGAGGTATTGTGGCGTTACATCGAAGACGAACGACGAAGTGGCAAATGTCCTTTGCCACGATACAGATTATCTGAGATATCGTTTGTCTTAAAAGCTGTAGCTACACTAGTTGTGTCACTGAAAAAAGCACCAGCTAATAAAGTTGAACGATCAGTATGGATACAATTAATTGAGCTGTATCCTTGCTTAGTTGAATGCAATTTAGCAACAGCATCGCCACAAGTCTCGAGATCTCTCAGAGAAGCTTTGATGCAGTATCATGACCTACTGCGACCTCCTGCAGAGAGTCCACCGTCATCGAATGGTGTTTGACCGAAGCATTCAGTTTATTTTCATTGAAGAGAAGGGCAAATCATTGAAATTCACGCTGTAGTATACTGGTATGTAATTCTAATTTTCTAATCTATGCTTTATTATATTATTTCTGATTTTTTATTATTGAATTGTAGAGTCGCACGGGCACAGGAAGCTTCGTCTTGTTCTTTTTCTACATGGATACATTCAAGTGGGACAATTACTTTTGTAATAATTATACGGCTACTGTGATGATTCTAAGTTGCTCGAAAATTTGCTTAAGGATAAAATGTCGTTGACTTAATAATCACACCAGCATGATGATGTCAAAAAACGCGAAGAGGCCTTAGTCAATTTAATTGTCTTCATGTTCGAGTTAGATGCCAAGGGTATTAATAATTGTGCATATAAAAATGAAAAATCGTATATTATTCAATTTTACATCAAAATTATTATTTATCTTCTGCGGTTTTTTTTTTGTACATTTTATTTGACATTTATGTGTTATTTTTAATAGAGAGTGATGATTATTTAACATGGCTAGCCCACTAAAATTTTTATTATTTGAAGAATTCAGTGACTTATTTAGGGTTTTCTCAAAAAAATATCCTTCAAGAGAATGAATGAAATATTGTATCTAATGGGCATTTGTATATTTTGGGTAGACGCTTTAGGATAATATTAATTTTGTAGATAGTTCATTGACTAAAAAAAACGAAAACGTTGGAAATAAGTGGAGCCAACATGTGGCATAGTATTTTTTTAAAAGAATTCATTAATTTGATTTTAGTTGCTGTGTAATTATTATTTATGTATGAATTTTTTACATACAGTATATTGTGTAATTAATAATTATAAAATCATTAATTAGGATCGTTTGAAATCACAGTGTATCACTCAATCATGCAATATCAAACTACTGGCGACTGATTACGAAAATTGGTGTTGTAATTAGAATAATAAAATCTGTGCTTTGACTCTTTATTTAGGTAATAATATATATCTACTTAACGATATATACATATACCAGTTAATTCTTAGAGTAATTTACACAGCATCAGTGCTATAATAATAAATTACAGGAAATTTGTAAAAGATTTAAGTGTGAAAAAGTTAATATAATGTAATAATAATGTACATAATGTCGAAATTAATAAAGCTTACTTTCTCATTGGATAGAAAAGCCGATACATAATTGTTATTCATAACTATAGTTTGCAAATTGTTAATTAATTCACATAAATCAATTCTGGTGACTTATTCCAATGAAATTCCCTTATGGTGGCGCAACGGAACTACAAGACGCGCATATTTAAATTGCCCACTTTTATACATAATTCGCGACTTTAATTATTCTCACGAGATCTACAGTGATGTGTAATAGCAAGCTTTAGACAGTCAGTCAGAGACACTCTTGACAATCTCACAAATAAATAAAAAAAAAACATTTTTATTCATTTTCCTTGAAATAATTAAAATTTTATAGATTAAAGATATTAAAAATACATCATTTTCCTTATTCAATTCTTTTTTTTTAAAGCAAAATCACATGAATGGGTGGTCATCAACTGGACTCATCGATCGTTCAGTGCTCGATTGTGTGATAAAGACATTTTGCTGTTTCGTACAAATTGTCGTGTTCTGTAAACATTAGACAACGTTATTAAATATTTTTTTATGAATGTGTACGGACTTAAAGAGTAATTAAACTCACTTGAGAAATAGTCGTGGTGTTGGAGAGACTGGTATTGGGCATACCCACGACGACCAGCTTGGATGCATTACTCTGTAACTGTGTCTTTTGCTGGATAGTCGCAGTAGTTGCAGACACGACTTTGATCTGCTGCTGTGCCTGCTGAACCTGAGTCTGCTGCTGCTGTTGACTGGCTGTGCCAGTGGGCGTTTGTGAACGAGATTGTAGGATAACAAACTTCTGTGCACCTCCAGAGGGATTGACTGTTGGATTTCTGGCAGCACCAACGACTATCGTACGCTGGTGACCCGGACTCGCCACTGCAATGTTTTCTAATCAGACAGATTTTTGTAGTTGTAAATAATAAAGTCATTAACATATACGTTGTCATTGAATTACCATTTTGCACAAGAGCCTTTCCAGTCGTGGCGGGTGCTTGCTGTTGACTGGTCCCCAAACTGGAAGCAGGAGGAACAATGCTTGATACAGCAGCTGGTTGAGTGCGTGCTTTGGCCACAGCAGCACACAACGTTGGCCCTACGTATCCATAATCGAATTTGTAATCTTCCACAAAGTCCGGAGCTGATCTTATTGTCTTTAGAACCGGAGCTACAGTCTTCACCAAGACTGCCTTGATATGTCCAGCGGCGTTTTTGTCCACACTCGAGAGTATCGGCCCCTCGACACAGCTCTCGATTCGTTCAGAAATGGATTTGATCTTTGGGATTACAAGAGCCTTTATCACTTCAGGTCCCAGTTCACAAAGCCCACTGATTGCACCATAAAGGGAGGCTAGAGGTGTCTGACTGTTCTTCGTCAGGGCCTGGCTGAACATACGTGTCACTCGAGTCTGAACGTTGTTCGTGGATGTGTTGAAATTTCGGCAGATCTGGCCCATCAATCGTGAAGCAAAATCACGTAGTGCCCAGTGATTATCCATTTCTGGTCGCATGCATAACTGCTTCGACACAATACACGTGGCAACTGATGGAATCAGCTCGTGAAGATATTTTTCTAGGTAAAGACTTGGATTGTCGAGCAGTGCTTTAACCATTCGCATTAGGTAGATGAGCAGTGCAAGATTATTTTGCACGACATTTACACGAACTCCTTCAGCGATAAATGTACACATTCTTGCGAGCATTTCGTGGAGACCTGGATCAGCCGACAGGGACTGGAGAGCTTCTGCACGTCGTGCTTCGTCTGAGCCAACACAAGCCTCTGTTATCTCCTTGTAGTATAACTGTTGCTCGACGCTCAATTCGTGGGTTGCCAGCTGCTTCACATGCACTGTCTCGACGTTACGAAGCTTCTGACTCTTACCACCACCACCAGGCTTGCCTACGCCCACGTTGCTCGTTTTATTCGCCAATTTTGTTGTTGGATCAACGCTCTCCAACTTCTGGACGTCTGTTAAAAACATGATTGATTAGTTAATTGAGTATTTCTCGTGAGGGAAGTTATTGAAAGCCTTACCCTTCGATACTGGCGGTGGATTCTCAGGTATTGTTGGTTGCACCCCATCAATGCAGAGCCAGTGAGCTCGTAGAGTCACCTCCAGGGGCAATTTGGGCAATGACTGTCCGCCAGCCATTGAAATCAACTCGTTCAAGTCAATATCCTTCTCCTCGACGAAGTGCAGCTCACGACCACCACCAGAAGCAAATCTGAATGGAATGTGGTCCTTCGCGAAGAATCCATAGGTTGGCTCGATATTCTTGATCTTCAAGGCATGATCAATGTCGTGGGTTGTTAGTCTTTGACGTTTTCCATGCCTCATAAACTTTGCTGCATCCTTAAAAGTAATTTTATCATTATTTTTAAGGTTAATTTTGAATAATTAGTCGATTTGTTGATGAACGTGCATAAAACCTGGATTATTTCTTTTAATCTATAGCTGACATCCTCTGCGAGGTCTTTGGCAGCTTCATCCGGCAGGTTGCCAACGCCAATGCTCTCGGCAATCACTTTCATCGACTCTTGCGACAGAGTCGTGCCATAAATCGAATCATTCTCATTCATGATGATTTGAAAATGTCTTTTTTCTTGTAAAATTCAATAAAAATACTAATTTTCTATCAATAAATATGACGAGGCTCTTCACGCATTCATAAATGCATTTTGTTTATGTGGTGGTAAGTTAACCTCTTTTTTTTTGAGGTTATGGAGGGTTTTCAGAGGCGCCAGCGCCACGGCGTGGCGACAATCTCAACTATATTTGAAAAACTGGTAATTATGTTTATTTTTGCAGAGGAAAAGTCCATTTTCCAGTCATCATGACCAAGAATTATTCGGTTTTTACAGAATAAAAGAGATAATCCAGGTTTTTATGCGCGTTTATCAATAAAATCGACTTATAATTCTAAACCTAACCTTAAAAAAAATACAAAATTACTTTTAAGGATGGAGGAAAATTGCAAAAGGAATGGAAAACGC
>JABSMT010052366.1:0-12621 GCA_018902335.1 Eumacrocentrus americanus
ATATATATATATTATCAGTTTGAGAATGGTTGAAATTGTTTATCGGAAACCGTGTCATTAATTTTATTAAACTTTCTTTCCGTCTCTATGATTTTCACAAGTAAAAAAATTCTCCGCGTTACTTACAATATGCATTGATGATATGGAACATTATAACAGAAAATCGACAATAATCGGCTGCATTATTAGTATTACTTTCACCAATACTCGTATTGACTTTTAAATCCAAAATTTCATTATTCTTTTTACAATGTCCAAAGTATTAATTCAATAATTAATGGGGTGGTGCATTGTCATCGACGATGGATGGAATACGTGTGAACCGACAGCGAGCAACATGGGCAGATGAAAAATACGGGTAAAATTTTCCACAGTTCTCATCAATAATTACTTAAATTTTGATAGGTAAAAAACAAAAATATCTTCCCGATACTGGCGATAACACATGTGTGATCAAAGCAGCTATACATAAGAATTATGTGATGTATAATAATTACCCTTGTATGCAAGGGTATAGTACAAGAGAACTATAGAAGGTTTAGGTGATTGTGCTATCTATCACGTCAGTTGAATGCCTACAGGTAAAGTGAATTTCCCTGTATTTATCGGACACCCTGTATACTCATATATGTAAAAACAAGCACCCACAGGACACATATATCTACACATTTGTGCTATGTTGCTTGCTATGCGACTACCATATAGGCGATGAATCGAGAAGTTGAATAGAATCTCAGACATGACAGGAATTTTGTATGATCATAAACTTCAGGTAATAACACTAAGCTAAAGAAAGACCAATGCAATGAGGAGAGTGTGTGATATATGATCTCGATGTTTGGACTGGAGATGCAGAAGAAGAAATAAAAAAAGTTAATAACACACTGAAAAGAAGAAAGACGCGGAAAAGTGGACGTTTGGAGTTTATGCTGCTGATATATAGAAATGATCATTGAATTGTTATTGAAATTACTGGTATTTTAGATGATGTTAGTGGTATGAATTTGTTGCAGAAATCGACTTGACCGACAAACCAAGACAGAGAAATGTAGTCCAATCATCGTTTTGCGCCCTGCTGATAAGAAAAGTAATTCGCCGATAAATATTTTGAAGCGCAGCATTCATCGAGCTTGGACCATTAACGGTATGAGCAATTGTGTAGTTTACAGATCACATTTGGAATTTTTTTATTTTTTATTTTTATTTCATTATTATTTGTTTAAGGTCCATTTGACTATTGGAGCATTACGAGGACATCGACGTCTGCCAGAATATATCGAAGCTTACCTTTACGTCGAAATACGAATACGACAATTCAAGATGAAGCGAAAGAGCGTGATACTAAACCATCAAAGTTTGACGATAAAGCTTCGCTGTTGAAAGAAAAATCGACGGTTGCGGATGACTTTGTTAGCAAATGCAATCCAGAGAATATAACACCTCGTGGTACTTCGAAGCTTGCTTTGAGAGCTCACGAAAAATTCAATACCTCATCAGAGACAAAATCATCATCAAAGTATGGAGAAAGAAAGTCCAATATTCCAATATTTCGAAGAAATTCGCGCGAGTTTGAGGATATCGCAAGTTTACGAGTACTGTCAAAGCGTTCTTCCTTGATACCACCGTGGACGCAGCGTCACCGCGGCAGCGCGGACGATTTAAGGCGTTATCGAGACGACGCGGCAAGTTTACCAAGTCTCATTCCAAAGCTGTCAATGTCGCAGAGGGACAAAGAGAGCAAGATTAAAAGATCTCAAGTGAGCAGTGACAGTACTAGTCGTTTAAACTCGCCTGTCACCTGTATCATCAAGAAAGAATCATCGAACCAACGAGATGATATTAAAGTTGGCCAAAAATTTCCTCGTCGTGAGATCATTCAGTTTACCACCACGACGATGGACTCTGGGAAAATAGGATTTCACAATAAGAGTAAGCAATTGAAAGAGCCTGATTGTTCTCAAGAAGAACCTTCCCTATCAGTCCCGATATCGATCGACAGCCAAGTGAATAAAATATCCAAGAAACTTATTGACACGTCAATGAAAATGATAGATGTCAAAGAAGCATGTCAAAATTCAAGTGTGCCAAACGAAAATGATTCGATTAATGTCCGTGGTAATGCAAAAGAAGGACAAGATCCAAGCCTTGAGGATATCTTAAATGATCAAGATGCCGCAATGAAAAATTTTGACGAGTCCAGTCAAGAAAAAAAAATGGAGCATGTGCCACAACGAAAGTGCTCAAAAGAAGAATTTTTAAATACAGATGATACCGACGACGCTGCACCAAATCGTCGTTGGTCAAGTCATCTGTCACCAGAAGCCAGTCCACTGAGTACCCGCTCGTCTAGGTACAGTCCTCGTGAAAGCGAGAGCGAGCCAACACCCGCACTTCCACGAAAAACCGCAACGAGCAGTGGCGAGTCCTGTATATCCTCTCAAAGAATCAGAGATGCTATCACGAGAACCAGACGAGAGTCCAACAGCAGCACCCGATACGAGAGCAGTGGTAGCGAGAGTATAAGGTAGAATAATTGCGTAAATATTGTGCCACCTAACGTTGTTAGAAACATTTTGAAACGTCTTTTTCTCTTGCAGATTGAGTGAGTCTGGACTACACGATTATGTTGATTTGGCGAGGCGAGTTCGAATGATTGGAAATAATTATTACTATCCAAGAGCCTCGATAGAGAGCGACGAGCCAGTGCAACGTGACAGCGCTACCAGCGCCGGTGAGGATGAGTCTCATGAAAATGGTCTCTCTCGAGACCCTTCGCGATTTACCGGTGCCTCTTCACAGGGAAGAACTATATTACGACGTCGCAGACAATTCGACTCGCAAGGTACACAATAAATGTATTTTTAACATGGCAAAGTGCTGTTATATTACTCAACAATAAGACCATCGATTATTGAAGCCTCCCCTTGACGAGTAAGTTGTTTTTTTTTTTTTTCATTCGTGTCTCAGTGACAATATGTAGTTTGCTTCTGTCGCCCTATCTGTACGCCCGACCATAAATATTCGCCGACTTAATTATATTTATTCATTTCGAAAAATTGTTTGAATTTCCCTTTTTAATTTTAAATATGGATACTTTGAGACTCGTGCAGCTCCTTGTCACTGTAATTATATCTATGTACTTTTTAATATTCTACATTGGTGGGTGTGTAATATTGTACCTTTGGTGGAAAGGCGATGTCAATGATTGAGAAACACGCATATACGAATTTGGTGAACACATGTTACCGAGTGTGACACTAGTCAACTTTGAGTAAATGTGGGCTGTATGTTATACATTATAGCTTAGTCTACGATATTTGACGTGCTCCCACCTGTAAATACTTACTACAACGGGTGGTTTGAAAAGTACTAATTGATCCTATTTTAAATAATTTTCCGTGATTGTAAGGACAAATAATGTAAATTAAACGATTCACGTGTCGACGCGTGTGCTTTTTTTTATAATATAAATCTATTATACA
The DNA here is from genome assembly GCA_018902335.1 of Eumacrocentrus americanus. Classification (NCBI taxonomy): domain Eukaryota; kingdom Metazoa; phylum Arthropoda; class Insecta; order Hymenoptera; family Braconidae; genus Eumacrocentrus; species Eumacrocentrus americanus. The sequence continues at coordinate 3,483 of JABSMT010052366.1, forward strand.
AGTGCAGAAAAAGATAAAAGGTATACGTACATTGTCCAAGTCACTCTATATAGCGGATGTTTCGTCCGAATGAATCGCAGTAAAGTACACTACATAACACCGGACAAGACGATACGGTGGGTAAGCGACGGGTGGCCGTGCAGTGTTCCAGCCAGCGCGCACCGCTACCAATACAAGAGAACGACGCTCGTATATACGTTTCAGTCTGTCATTTACACGCTGCTTTTCAGTTCATGTGCCGGGGCATCACACTCAAAAAGTCAAATTGTGTGCACAAATATATCACACAAGATATCCAAGTTCAATTTTTCATATCTAATTCTTTGACGCAGGTTCACGGAGACGCGGGAGATCACATGCACGATCCTGCTGCAGTGAGGAATTGCCAAATTTGCAGATTCCTCGGCAACAGAGCCCTCTAAGGGGTCACGGAACTGTACCCGGGCAAGATCCACCGAATCCTGACTACAGACGTCTCGTTTTCATTAGTTCGGATTCGTCTTCAGGACGCGAGGAAGATGATGCAGACAGCAGTTGCTCCAGTTCATCATACTTGAATGGCTTGCCTAGAAACAGCCATGCTCAAAGCCTCGAGGACTGTGATTGGGATTACTTTGAAAGTGACACACTGCCGCTTCCATCGGCTCTATCCGACAGTCTCAAGTCCAATAATATTGGTACACATATAAAGGATCGTGGACTTGATTGGGACTGCTGTTTGGGTCGCGGCTCTGGCGCATGCATGGTGAGTTATATTATTATCCATTTATTACATAACGTATTTTTATTCCCAATCATCATTATAGTTATTGAAAATTTGGCAGGCGTGCGGTGGTTCACCAGGTAGAAACGTTCTTCCCGTGCCCGTGCCAATACCAGTCCCAGTGCCTTATCCAGTCCCGGTGCCAGCATCTCTCTGGAACAACGGGAACTTTGCTGCTGCTGCGTCCTCCATGATCACGAGTAGCTCGGAGGCTGCCAGTGTCAGATTGCGAGCTGTTGAGCAAACTTTGCCTTGGTTCTCTTGGCATCCGAGATTCTATCAGCCCGAGACACTTAATGGCACAACTGGGCCCGGTGCCGCCACTGCTACAAACTTTGATCCGGCCAGTATTCTGAAATTTCGGCCAAATGAGATATTGCTGGGGCCCTATGGAATCATCAATAGCGAGCACAATAATCTCATAGTATCGTCATTTGTTAATACGCCCAATTCGAGTGGTGACTCTTCTAAGCAGACGAATCCCGGAATGCCCTCTAAGAATAATTGCTCTACCACCGAAACTGACGAATCCAAGGAAGAATTGGCATCGATTAGTCAAGATTCTCCAACTGCAGCGGTTAGTCCCGCACAATCTGCGCTAAAAAATAATCAAACTACAATGTCATCAACGAGTGAGCAAGCTGACGTGAAAACGTCAACAATTTACAGTCACTCTCGTGAAGATTCTGGGAGCTCATCGGGCAGATCTTCTGCGGATAGTAGCGATCTTGAGGAATCGACGTCACCCCGTTTTTCTCGGATTTTCGTCGTCAATGATGATTCACTGACGAGTGACAACGATGTCGAAGACATTGAGGACAATCATGTGCATGAAATTGTGTCCTCTAGAGAGAACGGTATTGTCCTCAAAAGCATTACCACTCTGTCCGATAACGAGCCAGTCATTTTGCAATGCGTTAAATCACTTGATCGAGATACAGATAGATCGCAAAAATCTGCTACATTATGTGAATTGAATCAGCCGAAACATACTTGTGAACACGGTGAGATATATATTGCAAATTCCATTGATTACTCTGATAATCAAGTTGAGTTGAGATCAATTCGACCAATAAATCCCGATCAAACCCAACTGCCCTTTGTTAACTATAACAGCAAGTTAAGTGTTCATGACAATGATAATGAAATGGATATAGAAATGAAATGCTATGATTCAAGCGTTATGCCAGATTCACTAGAAGTTATTGAAACAATAGATAGTGTAAAAGAATACAGCCATTCGACCAGTACGAGTCCAGTGGCTCGTGCAGTAAATGAGAGTATGATTGATCTCACGAGAAACACAGATAATTCGATGATATATCACAGTGAAATTTCCAACAATGACGCCGATTCTTGCGATGCAAAATCCACATTCAATTCAACGCTAAATTCAAGTACAGATAACAGTGAAACAAATACTACGACTGGTAGTGAATTCAGTAGCGATGAGCTGCACGAGTATCAGTTGTCATCGAACGTAAATTCTCTGTCACCATTGAAGGAAATCGATCAAGATGCAGAGAATAAAGAAAAAGAAAATAAAGCAATCCAAGCTGAAGCAAGTGACATGGTTGAAGAGGAAAAGAAGGTCTGTGAAATGAATACTAGTGGTGCGATATCGAGCCGAATCCACGAGATATTTAAAAAGGTTGGGTCAATGAGTGTAGTTGAGCAAATGCATAACATGAACGACAGCACAGTGAGAGGCGAGAAATCGCTTGACGGCGAGCAGGTGAGATCGGTGGGAGAGAACGACGGTGCTGCTAGCTGTAGCGGTAATGGGCCAAGGGAAAACGGTGGGGAGGAGACAGTAGAACGAGGAACGTCACGGTTTCGCTTAGTCGAGCGACGCCCGCCTACTCGCAAAGAGAATGCCTTTCCACCTACAAGTGCGTCGATCGCGGCAAAGGACCAAACGGGCTCCACGCACAACTTGACCTCAAACAATAAATACAAGAGTCTGGTAATGATCACTCAGGGCGCGTATCAGCCAGTCAGTGTTATCACCACCGACACGACAACACTGTTGCAGCCAGAGGCAGACGGAGCGCAAGCGAGTCAGGGCTTGGCCGGTTACTACCATCTGGCGCTGGAGGCGGTGACAGACGAGCCTCATCAGCGGAAAGGACGAAGACCGTTAATGGTGAAACGTTTAACGACACTACATAACGAGCACGAGGCAGACAGTGGATTGAGTGTTGGGAGTGCCAGTGAGAGTGATGATGTACACTCGATCAAAATATCAAACGACGGGCCTCAAATAACCAAGCGCCAATGTGCAAATTCAAAAATGAGTGTCGATGATGAGAGCGTCGACAGTGAGGGAAAATCGTCCGTCCTGGAAACGCAGCCGATAGGCAACAGCGATAGCGCTGCGGGTGTTGCGATTCTCGAGGAGGGTCTTGCCGATGATGATTCGTGGGTGGAAGAGGTGTCACACGATGAGGATGATCAAAGTGGCACAACTGCCACCGAGGAGAGTTCCGAGGACGAAGCTAATAGTCATCTTGGGGATCGCGAAGAGGAGCTTCGCGGTTATCATCGGCAAGCGATTGATTTTACTTTGCATACAATTATCGAGGAGTCGTGCGAGGAGAGTGAAGCTGAGCCCAGCCTTGGACTGCGTAGTTGGAAACAAAAGCAGAGACCGAATTCTGCTTCCGAATTAGAGAAATATTTTTTCTTTGGACTCGGTGGTGATAACACTCTAATCAATGCCGCTATCATGACCAATAGCACCGCAAATACTGGCAACATTGCCGGTAGTAGCGGCAATAATAACAGTGGAATGTCTCAGGAGCTTGATAGTCTGTCGGAAACATCGTCAGTTTACTCTGAAGGCCTTGAATCTCTGGGACAAGACGATATTGGTCTTGTTAAGGAGAAATGTGCCAATGATTTTACCAATTCATCGAGATTAGAAAAATATTTTCTTTCTGAATTCTTGGGCTTTGATCAGGATCGTCGAGACTCAGATGGCTCTGTGGGAAGTGACTCTGAGGGCCGACCTAGTCCCGAGGCTCAACGACGAAAGCGACTCGTCCGCGCCCGAGGTACTGGAAGATCTCACAGTTCATCTTTAGATAATTTGTTGGCTTTGACGCAGAGTTGTCAAAACCTGAGCACACAAAATTCCCTGCAAGATTTGAGTATGAATCAAGATTCACAGGATACACAATCTGGAGACTCGTCAACAGAAACGGACGGTGTGGAAGATGGACAAACGGCACCATTCGGGGTCGATGGGCAGTTTGACACGGTAAAGCGTAAGAAGAAAAAAACGCGAAATTTGGGCAGCCAAAGTCCTCGCGTCGTTGAGGACTCGAGAAATAAGAGTCCTGAACCGCGCGACGGAAGTTTCGGCAAGTCGACAGATATGTCTATCAATGACAATGAACAAACAATTAATTCTGAGGACGATAAATCGAAAATTTCTGAGCCTGAAGTAACGACATCCACGGCCACAACAGCCAATTTAGCTGCATCGTCATCAGTTATTGCAGATACCGATTATCAGGCCAACGTGAACGATCAGATCAATTTGACTCGCAACAAGCAGCAATCACGAGATTCTGGCTTCATCGGTAGCTGTGATGATCTGCTTCAACATCAAAAATCTTCTTCTGTCGATAGCAAAATTGATGCCACTGTCAAAGATCATTCAAGAGACTACTCACTCGCGAGACGCAATCGTGACAATGTTAACAGTCACGACGCGAGAAGAGGAGATTCCGCAAACGTTATCAGTGAACTTCAACATGGACACAGTAGTGTGCCACTCAATGCCAATGCATCACTGTCACGAAAGGACAGTTTTAATAATTGGTCGAGCGACGAGGAAACAAATCTCATGATGTCCAAGATGCGACAATTCTTTAAGACGATGGTCGCCAACTCAAATGGTCAACCGGCTGCAGCAAATCAGCCAGGTAATCACTCAAGTGGACCATCTCCTTTGCCAAGTCCAAGATTGTCGGGTTATACGTCTGCCAAGTCGCGAACATGTCCCCAAAATCGAACAAAGCCACCACAATTGGTTTACTTTGAGAATGAACTGACCAGATTGATGAAGACTGTGCCAGGTATTCGAGACGAACAAGTTCGAGAGATTGTCGAGTACCTCAGCTCAGAAGACACTTGGTCTGACTCGTATGACAGTTCAGATTACACAAGTTCTGACTTGGAGGGTGCTGCTGGTGGCAGACGTTCTGCTCTGCAAGAACAAATATCTCAAAGTTGTCAGCAGATAATAAATAAATTTGACATCGCCTCGACGGACAGTTTGAATGTCGAGAAAGAGAAAAAGCAAGAGGACGAGGAGGTGGACGAGGCTTCCGTGCCTTCGGCACCCGGCTGTGTAGGACGTGACACGGCATTTGTCTACCAAAAACTCGTTCAGAGTTTCACGAAAATGGCTAGCGACAGTAATCACGTCAGCTCAGACGCGAGTTCAACACCACACAGTAGTCCACCGCTCATCGCCAAAGTGATGCATCATATTGGCAGTCGACTTGTCGCGCTGATGCATCAAGTCTCTGAGGGTAATTCAACCGTTCAGCCGCACCACTCAACTTGGAGGAGATACTCTCAGCACCATCGAACGCCCTCCTCGGCTTCGACAACGGAAGACGACGACTCAACATCGGACTCGACCCATACGCCAATGTCCAGTCACCCTCAGTTTCAATTGCCGCGATCCAAGTCGCACGATCCTCTACTGTTGATAAACGGACATCCGACAGCGGCCACCGGTCAGGAGGGCGAAGAACGCGAAGCCAGTGATTACGAGAGATTTTCTTGGCGTGGAAGTTTTGAGTCTGCTCTAATGGCCGCGGATTCCCGTACAAAGCTGAGTCTTCTCGCCTGTTCTGGTGATGTCAATGCAAGCTCAAGCGCTAACGCTCTGGCAATAGCGGCCAAGAGACGAAGTGCTGGTGATCTATTATTCAACCCAAAGAGCTTTTCCCGAGAACAACTCGATCGAGTGAGAAGTTGTGGCTCAATAGGCGGTGGTAATGGCCCAATAAGCGTTGGCAGTACAAGCGGTGTTGCCGGTTCAATCGAGGAAAAGATTTGGAGTAATCGTCGGAGATCGTCGGTTCCTGATACAAATACCCGTGGTGAATCGGGTGCGTCAGCTGGCGATGACGACACCGAGGACGAGCTCGAGTACAATGGAGACCCAAGAGCAACAACACTACCGAGAGGAATGCAGGCAACAACAGCTGCGACGGCTGCGACAAATTCACTGCCTCGGCTTCCTGCATCATCAAGTATATCGACAACCAGTGCCACGACAATGACAACCTCGCCAATGCACAAAGCTCACAGCATGTATCACTTTTTACCGCAGCACGCAGGTGTGAAATCAGCGAGGTATCGTCCACCGGGATTCGCGAGAAATAGCAATAATGGTGGTACAGGACCCAAAAGAGCATTCAGTGCTCCTGGACTGGAGATAGCCGGGGCACAGAGTGGGCACATTGGTGGAAAGTCACGCGAAGCTGTATCTAGATCGCGGAGGCGAGAACAGACCATTTTACTCATGTCAGACGACCGCAGCAGTTTGTCTGAAGCCTGCAGTACACCAATAATTGGTGGAGCAAGCCCCAGATTAACGGCCAGCCGTGCAATCATTGATGTCGACGATATGGCCGAGCATGGGGCACTACATCCTGGACACCACGCGGCTAATACACGAGCTTCCCTATCGAGTCTTGGAGCACGATCAGACTCGATGGCGTCAGTTTACAGTGGCGCGGGCGAAGGCAGGTGGTGTGGATCTGTCGCTGTGAGAGGTGAAGTCGAATTTTCACTGCAGTACGACTACAAACAATTGTCGTTTCAAGTTCACATTAGTCAATGTAAAGATTTGGCGCCTGTTGACAGTAAACGAAATCGTTCTGATCCATATGTCAAAGTTTATCTTCTTCCTGACAAATCGAAAGGTGGAAAACGTAAAACCAAAGTGAAAAAGCATACACTCAATCCAGTATTTGATGAAACTCTGAAATTCCACATGAGCCTGAATGGCTTGGAAACGAGAACACTGTGGTTAACCGTCTGGCACTCGGATATGTTTGGACGAAATGACTTTTTGGGCGAAGTGCGAATGCCGTTGGAAAATAAAATATTTGATGACGCTACACCACGATGGTACCCACTTCAAGAGAGGACCGAACCTTTTGATGATCCAATTTCGTACAAAGGCGAGGTCATTGTGGGTCTCAAATTTGTTCCACCAGATCCTGTGCAATTAGAGAGAGAACGTGACATTGCCAATGATAGTCGTGTCATTTCAAAAGGCAAGAAAAATTGGAGTCGTGGAGCCCTTCACGTGCTCGTCAAAGAGGCGCGCAATCTTCAGACGAGAGCCAAAAATTCTGGTACTTGTGATCCATTTTGCAAGAGCTATTTACTCCCAGATAAGGGCAGAGCCGGTAAACAAAAGACTAACGTCGTGAGAAGATCGGGTGGATCGCCAGTATGGAATCACACATTTGTCTACAAGGACGTGAGTCTTCAAGAATTGGCTGAACGTGGTCTTGAATTAACTGTCTGGGATCATGATCGCATAGCGAGTAATGAATTTTTGGGCGGTGTTCGATTTAATTTGGGCACTGGTGTGTATTAAATAACACATTTTCATTTATATAAATCTTTGACAATATATTCTAAATCTATATTTTTTATGATATTTTTTAGGGAAAAATTATGGAAAATCAGTTGATTGGATGGACGCAACAGGACGGGAATTGTCACTCTGGCAAAGTATGTTGGAGAGGCCCAATTTTTGGGTCGAAGGAGCTGTTACCCTCAGACCGAATTTGCACAATCATGGCAAAAACAGTGCCTTCTGAATGTGTATTTGTTTATCTTTTTTTATTTTTCATTGAATCTATTATTTGTATTCAGAATACATTTTTCAGTAGAGCAAGTTAATATCATTCTGCATATAAATAGATAATATTTTGTATTTATGCAAATTAAGGTAATACAGTGAAATATTTCATCAATGATAAAAACTATACAGAGTATAGATACAGGCACAGTGATTTGACATACTGAGTACTTAAATTTAAAAAAAAATCATTTCAAACTTAACAAGTCGTCCACAATGAGAAGAATATTTGAATATTTTTCCAAATAAATGTAGTCACTGGTAATAAAGGGTATTTAAAGAAGAAAATATTGCCTGATGATAGATTTGTCCTAGACGATAATCTGGCTCTATTGATGATCCGTTTTTGGTATTATATCTCTACACATATGTATACTTGTTATAAAAACTATATCATTGTGTTGAAATGGAATTTCTCCGTGCGAGCAATATTATTAGAATAATTGTTATCTCTTTATTCTTACAAAAATTGTTTTATAAAGACATTATATTAATTGTGTTATAATAAAAGTATATAATCATTGAAAACATTAAATCAAGTTATCTGTACTTATTTGATAAACCAATGTAACTGAAGGCAAAAATAAATTCATCTTTTATACTGTCACAGATCATTATTCATTATAAAGCGATTACCCTCCGAGTTTTTTCCAGAGTAACGATACCGACATTTCCCGTATGCTCCTAGAATCACATATAGAGAAATAAACATAAATTGGTTGGTGTCGATTTTTTTTTTCTTTTTTTTTCTGCTTAACTATAGTACTTCGACCCACTGATGTACCTTTGTGATCATAAAGATTGCGACTAGCTCTGGGCAAGGGTGAATAATTGGTGTCGGCAATTCCATCAACATCTACATCAGTGGTCACAGGTTGCTGTGACCCAGGCGCTGCTGATTTCAAGGTCACCTTGATGACTCGAAGAAAACGGCCGCGATTACGAGCATCGACTCTCTCTGACTGTGTCACCGGCCGAAAATCGAGAAAACGTAAAGAATCTGGCAACACGTGAATCACGTACAACCTATAACGATCATAGTCCGCCTCGTCGTTCTTCAGAGGATCCGTGAGCTGATCCGGATAACCTGGATTGCCCAAGAGACTCACGTACTTCACATTTGGACAGCAATTACTGATTTTTTCCAATGCATCGTCTATATCGTTTAACTAGAATATAGCAAATTAATATTTCGTAGCAACCAACAAAAAATTGTGGCCACACCTTATTATTATTCAAGCTGAGTGTTGTCAATGCTGGTATGTTTGGCAATGTTTTCAGATCATACAGTTTATTATTGTCCAAAATCAATTCCTGAAGGTTAATATAATTTTTCAGTGCCGAAATTGACGTCAATTCATTGTATGACAAGTCGAGACTCACGCAATCAATGCCCACTACTCTGATTAATCCATGAGGTATTTTATCAGTACGTTGACCAGTATACCAAACCTGAAAATATATATTTTATT
>JABSMT010052377.1:0-12621 GCA_018902335.1 Eumacrocentrus americanus
GATCTCTCAAGTTCCTTTACTGTTGATTTAGATCTCTCAAGTTCCTTTACTGTTGATTTAGATCTCTCAAGTTCCTTTACTGTTGACTTAGGTCTCTCAAGTTCCTTTACTGTTGATTTAGATCTCTCAAGTTCCTTCACTGTTGACTTCGGTCTCTTAGGTCGTTCATCATGTTCTTTTGTCGTTGATTGCTTTGTTGATTCTTCAATAACAGGTTTTTTGGTCGTTGAGCTCATGGATGCTTCTGGAGGCATTGAAATCGTCGTCGTAGAATTTGCTATCACAGGTTTCTCAATAACGGGTTCACTTTTGTCATTTTCAGCTTTGAGATTATTACTGGCATCAGTAACAGATGTCGATGGAGCTTCGCCAGTTGCTTTTATAGTAGAGATTACTTCAGAGTCTTCATTATCGTCTCGTTGAGATTCAGATACATGGTCAGAATCATTCGGTGAGTCTTGCCAGTCTGCTAAGAAGGATTTTTGCAATTGAAGTGTCTTCGCTTGAGATTCTTCATCGTGACTATGATGGTGAGCACTGGGCGAAAGTACTTCTCCATCAGATTCTTCGTCATATACATCCTTTTTCTGCTCACGTACTGATGGAGACTGTAATGCATCGTCTCGGTGTTTATGAATGTCCGAAGATGATTTGTCATTCTTTGTATCTCTCTCTGTCACCATCGTGTCTGGTGTGTTATTACGAACTGGCTGAGTATTTTCATCTTTGTCGTCAATAAAACCAACAGAGTCAAGAGTCGTCCATTCGCTTTCATCAGGAATACTCTCTTCACTGCAACATGCATCGGCATTTCGAAGAGGTGAAACAGAAGCTCTGGATTTTGAATCTTCAGATTTTCTAGTATATTCTGTTTCAGCTGGTGCGACAGATACCATTGGTTGAGTATCATTTGTAGTCTTCTCTCCTACAGATTGATGTCGTTCACTTTCAGTCGTCTTTTCATTATCATCCACTTTCGGATCTTCATCAATACTTCTTGAGCTACTTTCAGTCTTCTCCTGGCTTACTGCACTCGTGTACAATTCATTAATACGATTTTTAGCTACAGCCTCAATTACTTGAAGCACATGTTTTGTTGTTTCATTGTGACTATTCTTTGATGGCCTTTTAGAAACAGCAGGATGTTTCTTTCGCTGTTGTTGTTTCTTTGTCATTAGTTCAGCCAAAGAAATCTCTTCGTCTTCTTCGTCTGAACTTTTGGATGACGTCTTCTTCTTTGATTCAGTGGTTTTCGTTCTTTTAGTTGTCATCTCACGTTTCAGGCTTTCTTCTAATAGAGATAGAGCAGTGGACCGCTCGTGTTTACCATCAGGACGATCAAAGGTATCCCAAGTGCTGTCGTCAGAGTAGATTATGCCATGATCCTCACCTGGAACGTTCTTTGGTGTTTCTCGTATTGGTGTGGCTTCACTTCTAGAATGATCTGTTGTCTCAAAGTCATCTGACGAATCACTAAGAACTGCTACTGGCTTTGATACATCTGGTTTTGACTTCGATTCTCGACTGAACAACTGATTTACTTTAGTTGATTTATGAGATGAATCCTTATGTTTCACACTTCGTGGAGGAGATTTATGTTTACGTCGACCTTTTTGGGAGTTGTCAAAGGAAATTTTCTTCTTGATTTCAGGTGACTCGTCCCTCCGAGCTTCTTTACTTTTATGAGGTCCTTTCTCGTCTCCATGCTTTCTTTTCTTCCCAGTCTTTGATATGTGCTCCTCTAGATGCCGAGAACGCTTATCGTCGTTCTTCACGACTTTAACAGTCTTATGACTATCCTGCTTTGGAATATTTGGTGTATCTGGCTTTGAAGCAATTGGCTCAGTAACAGTAGATCGTTTAGAGTTTACATTGTCGTTTAATCGAGACACCATTACTCTAGGGCTCTTCACTACTGTTGACTTATCAGAGGATTTAGTCATGGATGTGGATTCCGTTGAAGTCTTCCCAGATTGATTCACTGGCCATTTATCATTCTTAAGCATTTGATAAAGAGTCATCTTTTCATCCATGAGACGTTGAATAGCAAGATCGATTTCCTGCATTCTCGTCAGAACTGCATCCTTTGTGGTGGCTTTAGACACAACTTGGACGATACTTGCAGATATTAGTGTTTCTACTTTTTGCTGAGTGACATTATGCTTCTTTTTATCATGATATTGATGTTTCTTGTGCTTTTTATGGTCACGAGTCGGGGTAGACGACTTACTGCTACTATCTTTCCTACGTGAATCATGATTTTTGTCTCGTTTCGAGCGATGAACTTCTTTTTGTGGTGTACTAACAGTTGAAGTCGTTGATTCTCTTTGTGGTGTTTTTTCTCGCTCTTCAAAATGAGTCTCTGAGCTTCTGTCGCACTGTTCATGTTCAGGAGAAGCAGGTTCATTTATTTGAGTCGTTGAGGAAGGAACTTCTGACGCTGGTAAACTCGAATTTGTTGTATTTAATTCACGATCGTGAATTGTTGGCTCAGGAGAATCCACTTTTGTTATATCTTCCTCCGTGACCAATTTATCAATGACTTCATCATCATTGGCAGCATCAGCATCCTTCTCGGAGGATTTCGATGAAACTTCAAGAATTGGCGATGGTAATCGTTCTGGCGATGTTACCTTTATTATTTTTAGGAGCTCTTTGTCAGGAATTGACGGGCTCTTCATCAGATTTTCGTCTGATTGTACCGGTGGTACACAAGTATTTTCCAATGATGTTGTCTCGTAGGTATCGGTCACTTCTTCATCGTCTGCAACGGCTGACTCTTCAGCAAGCTGGTGATTCTCGTATATCGACTCTCCTATGACATCGGTGTCTCCTAGAATGCCAAACTCCATGGCATCGGGTGTTGGAGACTTGGATCCACTTGTGAACGCTATAGGATCATCCAGAAAAGAGTTCCTGGGATTATCCCCTGCTAAAACTCGATCGTGAAGGACAATAGGTTGATGAGAAAATTCTTTATAGCAAATTCCAGAGTCCATAGATGTCGGAGATTCTTCTATTGCTTGATCCTGCTGTAGTTCATCTCTGACCTCTGCAGCCTCGCCATCCTGATGCCAGTCAACAATATTGTCTTCATCAGGATTGAGTGGATCATTTTCTTTTCCCTCACATTGAGTTTTAGCTTCTATTATGAGATTGTCGCTTCCCATTTTGCTTGAAGGCTCAGCTATGACTTCTGAGTTTGGTAGTGATTCGTCCAACAATTGCTGCTGATTGGTTAGTGGTTCATCATCATCCATAGGAAGATCTGAAAGATCGGCATTCGATAGTTGATCAAAAGATATATCTTCATCGGTTTTGTGACGTAAAACCAAAGTTGACTCAGTGTCCACATGTAATAGCTGCGACTCCGTGTTAATTAAATTCGTTGAATCGCTTCTCGTCAAAGCCGACGACTGAGAACAATTTAATTCCGAGATGGAATTTGATCGAAGTAATGGAGAACTTGGTCTCGTCTCCAAGGACTTTGGATCTTCTGCAAGGGCTGTCGAATCTTCTTCGTTCTTCACTTCAAGTTCATTTTCTGCATCCGAATCTTCTTTGATCTTCACTTCATTTTCTGCATTCTGAGAATTGTCTTCTAATTGACTATTTTCCTCTGCTGCGTTATTTCCTTCTTGTGGCGGATTCTTTATTAAATCACTATTTGGGAAATTAACGTCTGTATTGTTCGCAGTCTCGTCGTTGTGCTTATCATGAATTTCAACATCGGCAAAGATTTCTTGTGCATTAATTTCTTGGTGCAATTCAGGTAACTCATTGCCTTCTAATGATAGCTCTGTCGCTGACTGCAATTCAGTAGTAATTAATTTGCATGCAATTGCTGAAGAAGTGTCCACTTCTATTATTTTAGTCTCAAGAACTACTTCCGGTTGCTGAGTAATTTCATTTTTCATTCTCTCTTGAGCTACAGTGTCTGGTAAATCATCGCTGATGAGTCTTTCTGTGAACTGGAAATAATGAGAAAAACTTGGAGTTACTTGATTTTGTACAGCGTCTATTTTTTCTATGGCGACCGTTTGATCACACTGCACTGTATCATCTGTACTTTTGACTGAATCAATTTCCATTGATTTCACATCTTCCGTCACAACATCATCAATTTGTTGTGCAGAATCGTCTATCTGCATCACTAGTTCTTCTTGCACAGAATTCGATTGATCCGTCTCCATCTCCTCCGTTGATTTTTCAACCTCACCATCGTCTTTGTCGTCAGCAAATGAAACTTTCGAAGATGATGTCGATGATGACGAAGAAGCCTTTATGACTGGCTCAGCAGATTCAACAGTCTTGGACACTTCCTCCGCGTTCTCAGGTTGAGCTGCAGAAATTCTTCGCTTAGAGCGAGTAACAGGTGCAGGTTTATTGGAAGGTGCTACAGGTGTTTTAGCAGCATCAGTAACTGCAGTCGTTTTCACAGCTTTTTGAGGTCGTTTCTTCACCTTTTCTCTTAACTTCAATTCTTTACCTCCCTCTGACTTGATGTTTACGAACTTATTTTCGTCTGAAACAACACTCTCTGGCTCTGTGACAGTTGCAGTTGACTTACAAGCACGCGTAAGCTTCTGTCGAACAGAAATCGCAGGAGTTTTGGCCTCATCAGTTGCAATAGAATCTTTTGTTGCTTTTTGCGAAGTTTCTTCAGACTTTTGTGGAACACGTTTAGGTTTTTTAGCAGCAGTGGCGACCGTGGAAGTCGTCACAGTGGGCAAGATGCTGGCTATTGTTTTTGGAATTTCAGACTCTACTGTGGTCGGCACGTTAATACTCGGTTGGATTGTCTCCTTTGACTCAGTGCCAGCAATTGATGTAGCAGTTAATGGTGAATTAACTAGATCTTGGGTCGGTGGACTTGGTTTCTCAACCAGCTTCTTCGTTTTGTCCTGTTCCTTGAGCTTACGCTGGAGTGCACGCTCATGATAAGCTTTTATATTCAATTTCTTCGTTCCGGAGTTTGTAGCCATCATTGCCGTTGTAGAAATAGCTGGGGACTGTTGAGATAACGATGAATTTGAAGTATCAGTGACTACTTGTGTCTCTGAACTCGAAGAAGACACTGGCTCAATTTTATTCACAACTTTGTTACTTTCAATTGCCGTGATGGCGTCAGGCATCTGCTTGAGTTGAGCCTTTGTTTTAAGATGTTGCGTCGACGCTGGAGAAGTTGTTCTGGAAGGATAAGACGTGATAGTTCTCAATGGAGAAGTTGCAGTGCTCGTTAATTCAGCCTTTGCGACACTTGATACCTTTGCTTTAGCGATAGTCGTGTTTGGTACGACTGATGACGATGAATTCACTGGAGGCATCGTTTTAATCGTCGATGTAACTCTAGTAGATGGTGAAGTGATAGTAGGCACGGTCGGCAATGATGTAAGTGTTGATGTAGCTTTAGAAACGAGTATAGGCTCAGTCACTGTCGCATTTTTCACCCGAGGCTGCGTCGGGACTGTTTTCGGTGGATTGTCGACCTCGTCGTCGTCCCTTGGCTCCCTCTTAATCTCATCTTCTCTCAAAAGACGTAAAGGTCGCTCATTCTTATCATTTGCATTTCCATCAGAACGTTGTGGCGAATGGTGAGACCTGTGTCGCCGTTTTTTCTTTGGCTTTCTCTTCTTTACCTTCTTCTCTTTCTTTCGCTTCTCACGTTTCTTCGATCGAGATTTGTGTGACTTGTGCTTCAAGCCCCTTTCCTTACGTCTCTTCTCAATCTCTGCATTCACTTCATCACGAATTTCCTCACTGACTGTCTTCTTCTTTGCCATTTTTTCACGTTCCTTTATGTATTTCAGAACTTTGGAAAATTCACCAATTGATGGCGGTTCTTCATCACTGCTCGAGCTAGAGCTGCTGGAACTGCTGCTCTCACTGTTATGAAGACTGCCACTACCAGGATCACTCTCCGATTCATCCCTGATATTTTGTGACTGCAGATGAGGCGGTGAGAGCGCAAAATAGGTATTGTCTATGTGAGCAGAATGAGTTACATTCTCTCGACCATTTACAATATTTTTTAGTGATCGTACACCTGCAATTTTTCTGTATTCGTTATTGTAGAAGAACGAAGACTCGCCGAATTTAGCTTCATACTCTTCCTTCGTCAAATTGCGATAATTGTCAGGCGGGTCCAAAGCTTTTCTTCGCCATATGCCTGCTACATTGGCATTTGTTCCTCGAGGCGTCCCACGACGAGCAACTCTGCGTGATCTCGTTACATGTTGTGCCTCCTCCATGCAGGCAACAGCAGCTGCTTTCATTGAAGCTGCTTTTGCCCTTGCAATGCCAGCAGAAAATATTTTGTCTAGCTCCACTGCTTGTCGTTCAACCCTCACGACTATTGGAGTCTCAATTCTTGGGGCAATAGGTGATAATTCTTCTGGTGGCGTCACAGGCTCGAGAAACGTTGACGAAGACATGTTTGGTGTGGGTTGGGTAGTAGTCGACTTGATTGTCTTTGCTCTGGCAATACCAGCCTCGAATATATCATCCAGGTCATCCATGTTTAAGGTATCTGTATGACCCGATGGTGCTGATGATAAGTTGTTCGTGGAACGTTGGACGTTCAACGTATCAACGTCACCGCGTTTACCGCGAGTGCGAGTGGAACACGCATTTGCCGTGGTCACTGCGTTTTTCACTGTGTCTTTACTCACTCTATTATCGATCTTCCGCAACTTGGATATTTCCCGACTGGAAATAGCAGGTGAATTAAAGACAACGTATCGCGACGACTCACTTGTCGGCGCGTGATCGATCTTGTTGGACGTTGATGGTTCTTCATGGAACATTATGTTGCTTGCTGACTGCTCCAGGTAGTCATCTATTTCCTGATTGTGGATATCGAGGGGTTGTGTGTCTAGATGAAGCACCTCGCTCAATTGATGGATAAATGTCGCTGGTAAATTAGTAATGTCCACTGTCGCTGCTGGATCGAGTATTGCCTGTAATTGAACCATGAAATTTTCATTGTCATAAGTGCTGCTCTTCATTTTTTCATCTTCGTTATTACGCATTTCTAAAGATAATGAGGACTTTTTTTCCTTGACCAGGTGCTGCATTGCTATGTCGAATTTCTTCAGGCTTGAATTATTAATCATGTTTTGGATATCGTTTTTACTCATCTTCAGAAAGCGACCAATTACTCTGTCCTTCCAGGTAGGATCTGTGGGCGTCTTTGTAGATACCTTCTGTGTCGATTGATTTTTCAGTTCACTACTTTTGTCAATGATCACGTTTTCGTCGGCTGAGACTTTCTCAGGCTTCCGGACGGACGTTGGACTTGCTTGATGACCTTTTCGTTGAAGTGACTCGATTTTGGGATCACTATGTCTTTTGGTCTCTCGTCGATCTGTTGATCCTCCAGCTCGAGTCTGCTCCTTCGCCTTTTTACTATTATTCTGCTCACTGGAATTCGATATTTTTTTCGACTCGGAGTTTTTCGATTCACGACTATCTTGCTTGGTTTTCTCTGCTCCAGCGGTGGTCATAGTAGTAGGAGCTACTACAGCAACAGCAGGTGACGATAATGGTATCAATTTTCTACGTCTCAGCTTTGGATTGTCCTCTACTGGTTCAGATTCTGCCCAGTCATCAGTTTTGCTCAGCTTCTTGACTTTTGAATTTAAATTAAATACGACTTTTCGACGACGTTGATCATCTCCAATAATGTCATCTTCAGGATTGTTACTAGGTAGACTTTTGAGACACGTTTTTAGATTAGAAGCAGCTACCGGTTGCTGTGCAGATACTTCAGGGTTTGTAGGAGGTCCATATACTTCTTTATTCGATTTTTTCGTCTTTGCCGTCTTCTTCGAAGTTATTTTAGGTTTGCTATGCTGTTTTGATTCTACTGGAGGCAAATCAGGAAACGTGGGGAATTCTATAGCTTCCTCATCCTCATCATTGTCTTCGATTTTCATAAAATCCATTGTTGCCCCTTTGGCAAACTCCATGGCTGCCTTCAGCTCACCGAGCACATCGTCCTCGTTCAGATGAGGAGTTGAATTCATCTCAGGTCGATTTAGATCCTGTTCAGTTAATGTAGAGGTGGTTGCTGTGGGATGTGGCAGCGATGATGTAGGTATGTAGTCTGCGGGTGTAATTACTGGTTGATAAGTCATTGGGACAGCAGGACCATACGATGGCATTACGTAGCCAGGATGGCCCATGGCAAAACCAGTCATCGGTGCAGACATGTTCACGGGTGCTCCGATAATAGGCGCAGAAGGTATGATAGGTGACATTGAAGTAAGGTGTGTATTAAATGCTGCAGATTGCTGAAGATTTTCTTCTTGACTTGAAATCATTGGATGAAGTTGCTGGGGATTGAATTCAGGTACAATAGTAGTCAGTGTTGATTCACGTCGTCGAGGATCAAACGCTGGTGCTGGTTGCAGCATGTCAGCTGGAGTATATGTTGATGCTGGCAATGATCTTTGTCGATCATGTTGAATTGACTGTGGTGGAGGTGAATTCCTCTCGTAATTGCTGTAATTACTGCCCGTCGATAGATTCGTGCCACATTCTAAATCATCCTGTTGAGAATTTGGCACAGAATAGCTTTCTTTGTGTTTTAATGACTTCGTATTCCTCGACCATTTTGATTTACTCGATTGTTTCATCTCTTCCGGCACTGCTGCTTTAGTTTCATCTGAAGTCGATTTTTGATGAACGTCATTCGATACAGTCTCACTCGGTGCAGAAGGAGGGAGAGAAGTGACTGTCGAAACTTGGACGGTGGACAGTGACAAATCTGACAATTCCTTCATTATTTCACTAGACTTGAGTTCAGTCATTGACTGATCATTGGCTGCCTTTAACAGTTCCACTTCAGCGACAGACTCTTGTGTATTTCTAAGATGGAGAGAACTCAGTCCACTGTCAGCTTCATTAGAAAGGGTAGCAGGAGCATCATATGCAGTTTCTTCTTCTATGGGCATTGTTGCTTCAACTGGCTTCATTACTGAGCTTTCACGTGTAATTGTACTAGGAGATTCTGTTGTGATATGAAGTGACGTGTCCTTGGGATTTTTAGCACCTACTGTCTCAGAGGTCTTATGTATGTACTCGATTGTATGATCATCGTTATCAATTTCCATCACTGACATATCAATCACATTTCTTCTCTCAATTTCATCATTTTCTCGAATAATATTATTTACTGAAATGAAATCTTGACTGATCTCTGTTACTAACGGATCAATTGTACTATCAGTGTCTACTCTACCAATGTCTTTTAAGTCACTGGTTGTTAAATCTAATTCAGGTGGGCCATGCTTCAACTCAAGAAGGGGTTTAATAACAAAGGCATCACCCTTTTTACCTGGTGAGCCCAGTAAATTTATATTATCGTCATCCCAAAAATTTTGTTCCTCATCCAAAGTGCTTGGATTTGACAATAACTTTTTCTTTAATTCATCAGCTGCCTCTGTTATCTTTTGTTGCCGTTCCTCCTCGGATCCCGGCAGTGGTGGCACTGGTTCTTCCGGCTCTTTTTCATGCTGATCATATGCATTCTCTCTGAATGGTGCTGAATAATAAGGTAAGAAATAATTGTGGTGGCCCCGAGGGGCTCCTGAGAATCGATTATTTCTTCCACGAGGAAAAAATCCTCGACCATCACCACCTCTCTGTTGATATTGCCCATCATTACGAAACGGATATCTCATGGGTCCATTCTGAAACTGTTGTCCACCACCTCGATTATGTCGAGTCCAGGATTGATTGTGAGATACTGGTTGTTGATTGTGTATCTGTTGCTCTCCCCATCGTGGATATCGTCGATTGGACCAATCCTCAGACGAACGACCATCATGCCGTTGAGAATTATAGTTTTCACGTTGATAGCCGCGTCCAGCAGGGCCTCCTCTCGATCCATCATCACGACCTGCGACTCCTGGGCTATTGTATTGTGGCCCGTGTGATCCGAAGCCTCTCCCTCGGTATCCACCGCCACTCATCGCATATCAATGGATCTTTTACTCATCGGCTTATAAAATTCCGTCTCATTGTGTCCTTCATACATTATATATACTTCAAACCCTTTTCACGCTCGATTTATGTTCTACCTGCAACCAAAAACAAAATCAGGACGTGATTTACCCAACAAACAAAAATAACATCGAGACTGTTACATGAAATGTTACAATTGAACCAATAAAACAAACGTTTCATGGGTTCCTTATTAAATAAAAAAATTTTAAAACCGTGAATCCATGATTCATGCGTGAAATTATTGATGCCAGCCATCGACTTTGTAAACATTGACCCAATCATGTGTAAAACATTATCATGAAGTGTCTTAGTCTTACACAGGCCACAATGTGTGTTCGATAATACCCAGAATGTTTATAAAGAATTATCCAATGATTCTTTGAGCCTGTAGTTCGTTATTTGCCCTTGATCTCCCAACATCAAATGAACTTTTATGGAAACACTGATTTCACCAGTAACAAATGGGTCTTTTAACTGTAATAAAATTGGCCTTTTGATGTATGCGAGACAGCGCATGTGGTCAACACACCTTGCACACACATATTCAGGGAGATTGCATATCTAGGGCTGCTGAAGCACGCAACGCCACGCGAAATGAATCTATGAACTTTGATGGATAAAAAAAAATGGAGAAGGGGTTTAACGGTTAGAATAAATATAATACTTTTTATCCTCGTTATTTCCGATGTCTACTCGTGTCTCTGGGGACATGATCAATGTTTAAAAATATATATACATGTATATAGATATATACCAGCGAGTAAATTGTTGCGAATACTAACCTATAAATTAGTTTGCCTTAAGAACAAATGGAACAATCGTTCGAATTGAAGTAACACGGACATTCTAATTAGGAAAACTTCACTGTTAGGAATATTTTTGATGATGATTAATTATATTAAGACGATACTCACCACTTATCATCAATTTAAAATCAACAGAGAAGGATTGAGAATGTTTATTCACTTTTATCTGAACAGTTGTGCATACCGCCACTATTTTAGTGTGTAACGATTGACTGCTTAAGTGCTTGGACGGTTTGTGTAACCATTGGATGGATTCTCCAGGTGCTCTATGCACCATTGGAGCATTGAGATGTCTCCAAGAGAAGGCTATTGTTTTCTCCGAGCCGGAATATTTTTTTTAATGATATGCGCAGATGTCTGGAGTGGGGGACGTTCCGATATCCTATCATATGAGATATAATTGGGAAAAAATGACGTAGTCGTTAGTCTTACAGTCGAAAATCTATGGTTGATGGATGGAAATACAAAGCCATGAAATATGCAAATAATAGATAGCCAAGAGAGCCAACGTAATTCTCTTGGGGTTTTTTTATATGGGAAATGCACTACGACGCGCGGGTGGTGAAAAATAGAACTAGTTTTATCTAATGGTAATGAGGGAGAGTAAATAGTGATTCCTGTTTTATCGACCACGGTTTATTTATGATAATTTGATAATGAGCGGGAAAATTCAAATATTTTGAGGTTATAAAAACATTCGGGAGATGTAGATACGAGTGCCAATTGTCGTGTGCTGCACTCCGACGGCTTTCTTTTCAACGAGATTTTTCAAATTCAATTTGACTATGTCCCTGGTATGAATTTAAAATTTTACTAATTCTGTGTGTGTATATAACACATGTTAATTCTGTAGTAGAGCGGTAAAAGAAGATAAATCGAGTTTTTTTTTTATTGAAATTTTTCATAAAATTAATTATATCTCGGTAATTATGTGAAATACGACAAAAATGCATATGATCTTTTTTGTAGAGATTTAAATTTTTTACAAAAAAGGTTCAATAAGCTTTTGTCGTATCTCTCAAAGTTTTCGAGATATTTCTAAAAATGAAAATATCTGAAAATTTCCAATAATTTTTTACTTATCTTCTTTTAATAGCTTAATAGGAGAATTTATGTCTCAGAAAAATTAGAAATGTTTGTATTTTTGGATAAAATTTTTTCTCAGAGCAGATTTAAATAGTGAAATTTACAATTTACATATTTGCAGATATCTCAAGAACTATATGAGATACGATAAAATCACATGAGACCTTTTTTGTAGGAAATTGAATTCTCTACAAAATAGGTCTCATGCATTTTTCTTGTATTTCCCACAGTTTTCGAGATATCGATAAATTTTGTGAAAAACTCCAAATACGAATTTTTAATTTTCTAGCTTTAAATAAATATTCGAATTTTTTTTCTCGACCCACATCTCATCAATAAAAGTTATAGAAATATCTATAAATTTCTTTTTTTTAACAGATTGGAAAAAAAAATCAGCGACAATCCAATACACAAAGTTATACATCAGAGAAAGAAGACTTTGGTTACAAAACGTGGGCTAAAGCCGACGGGGCTTGTGATCGCGTCGAGGGGGACCACACCCGCTCGCAAATCACCCGGATCTCCCACACGTTCCCTTTGTTTCCCGACTGCGGACATGTAGCGTGTCTCTCTTGTACGCTCTTGGAGTTGAGCCGCGGTGGCCATCGCTAGACGTCCATTAGACGCAGAAACGAGGCTTCCAGACGCGTTCTGAACAAGTTCAACCAGCGAGAGAACGTGGGGACGAGACGCGCAGTCGAGAACGATATATATATAT
>JABSMT010052388.1:0-12619 GCA_018902335.1 Eumacrocentrus americanus
AATCGTTTCACAAAATTTATTATATCTCGAAATCTATGAGAAATAAAGAAAAATTGCATAGGACCTTTTTTGTAGAGAATTAAATTTCCTACGAAAAAGGTCCTATGCAATTTCATCCTATTTCGTGTAGTTTGCGAGATATCTCGAAAAATCTGACGGAACAAATTTTTTTCGTTCTGAAAAAAATTGTTAAAAATCAAAATTGAATATTACGCGAGAACGATGCGAGATGCGGCAAAAATGCATGAGACCTTTTTTGTAGAGAATTCAATTTCCTACAAAAAAGGTCTGTAGTAATTTCATCGTACCTTTCATGGTTTTCGAGATATTTAGAAAAATAGAAATAGAAATGTCGAAAATTTTCAATAAATTGTCGATTTATCTCCTTTTACTGATTAAAACGACAATTGTCGACAATCCAGATGAAGAACCAGGGCAATCAATGTTCGACAAAGCGTCCATAGTCGCGAGCGTCTATGCTAGATGGACATTGAACCCTTCGTACATGCATACGTTTGGAATAACGGAGAATTACTTTATAATTGTGGAACAGCCATTGGCAATAGCTT
The DNA here is from genome assembly GCA_018902335.1 of Eumacrocentrus americanus. NCBI lineage: Eukaryota > Metazoa > Arthropoda > Insecta > Hymenoptera > Braconidae > Eumacrocentrus > Eumacrocentrus americanus. The sequence goes on from JABSMT010052388.1 coordinate 570, forward strand.
TTACCACCCTGGTCGCGTGCCACATGAGGAATGAACCCATGTGCACGTGTCTCAAGTGGCATGAGAACGAAAACGTGAGTTTCCAGGTCGTCTAGATCCAATTAGATAGTTGATTACGAGGGATTTTTACCTTGTTAATCCATTTCTAGACGCTTATACACGTGATATCAAGACAAACTGGGACAATAGCGAGGTCTTTTGTCGCAGAAACTTTCTTCTTTCTTCATATTATCAATCAGTTTGAGACTCTCGATGGAGATTATCTTGTTATTGATATCTGCTGCTATCAAGACGCGAAGATGCTTGATTGTATGTACGTGGAGGTGATGAAGAACATGAATAAGAATCCGGATTACTCGAAGCTCTTTCGTGGCAGGCCTTTGAGGTTTATTTTGCCTTTGAAAGAGCCAGAGCCTGATTTCACTATCGAGCACAATTTAATTGAAACGAAGACAGTTCATCAAAGAATTCAGGACAGTTTAAGGGTTGTCAAGGAGGATTATGAGTCGCTGGACAATGCTCTACATCGAGAGGCCTCGGCACATCGACTTCCTGATGGCAGTGTCTTTGTCAAGCCAGAGCTCCTCTGCGATTTGGGATGCGAAACACCAAGAATTCATTACGATCGGTATCTTGGTAGAGAATACCGCTATTTTTATGCTATATCTAGTGACGTTGACCTGGAAAATCCTGGGACAGTGAGTTCGTGCATTCATTTACATTTTTTTGAGCTTTATTACCTATTTTCTTTAATTAATTAATTTTTTTCTTATTATTTGCAGATAATTAAGGTCGACACAGCCACGAAAACGAGGATTACTTGGAACGACGACGGTCTGTATCCCAGTGAGCCGATTTTTGTTCCTCGTCCTGGTGCCAATGTAATTAATTCTCCAAGAAAAACCAAAAACATCAGTAAATACTCTGGGATTAATTTTTTCTGTCATTTCTTGGACAGGATGAGGATGATGGGGTGATTGTGAGCGCTGCAGTTTTCGGTAAAACGAAGGAAACTGATGTGTATTTATTAGTGCTGGACGCAAAAACGATGAAGGAAATTGGAAGAGTAACATTTTCCACCCCTGGACCAGTCCCGAAGTGTCTTCACGGCTGGTTTTCATTTGATAAGAAATAACGTACTTCAACATAGACTTAGAATTAAATAAGTTATGTTTTTTAATGTCTTTTTGTTCGTTTTTCTTTCTCGTACACGCGACAGTACACATTATTTACAGAGATGATGAGTAACGAGACTAATTGTATATGAATATCTTTGTTTTTTTTCGGTAATTTACTGAATAATTAATTTATGTATATAGATACGACTCAATTGTCTTTGCTTTGCACTTTGTTTTCGGTCACCCTCTTCCGCATTGAATGGAATGTAAAAATGCCTGGTCTAAGTAGTTGATCAAGTGACTTTTTTTTACAATTAAAAATTAATTCATCAATTGAATTCGACATCCATTCGTTTGATACATTAATATTTATATCGTTGGCACAACTTTGATCATAAAAATTTTAACTTTCTAATTTTTTTTATTCCTGTTATTTTTTTCATTCTATATATAAATCATTAATGACTTGATTGTATACACTATCACGTAGTTTTGATTGTATATTGACTGATAATCGATATACATATATACAATAAATAAAATAGTAGGGGGGAAATATAACAGTTCACTCACGAGCTTGAATAATAATCTAGTGGAAGAAAATTAGAAACAAGAAAGAAATATTTTCTTAGTTGTCATTGAAGAATGACTTAAAGTGATCCTCAATTAATAAAAATAAATATCTCAGCTGTACGGAGCCGGCCGCAATTCAGAGGATAAAATCTGCTTACTAGTAAAATTCGTTGTAGCTCGAAAAAAAAAATATAAATTGTAAAAGTCAAACAGATATTAGACTCCTCAGTATAGCATCAGAGGTCACGTCGAATTGACGAGACTATCACAATAAATGGGTCCATTTTTGTTCGCTTCTCAGGTCCTCTTTCAAACCTTATCCACCACTTTTTTATCCTCTTCATCATCGTCAATCATGTCGATTGAGTTAATCTTCTCCTCAGGCTTCACTTCATCGATTTCTTCGCTTTTCGTGAGACTGGAGACGGAGACGGTAGGATGGACGTCTGCATGGGCTGGTGGGATGCCTGAATTAGCGTCCTCAATTGCCTTTCTCAGCTAGAAAAAAAAATGAAATTTAATATGATTAATTGGAAAAAGCATTTTCTTCCTGTGGAAACATTTTTTATTTACTTCTTTGAGCGCCACCACACCGACTAGTCTGCCAATAGCAGTGACATAGGCATGATTGACGCCCACCATGCTGAAGAGACTGTGAACTTTGAGCAAAGACGTCCTCTCAACGAGTTGAAAAGGTGCTGGGTCGATGTGACACCGAGCAAAATCCACTTCAAGAGCCATTTCACTCTCTTCCCACCGTTTCTGGTCTTCAGGCGACATGTCTATTACTCTCTCTCTGGGCTAAAAATCCCCCCCAAAAAATCCATAGTCACCATTCCACATTTCTTTCCCGTCAGCAGCTATTCAGGTTGAAAAATCGACTTACCAGCTGGACTTTCTTAGAAGTAGCAGGACTGGGAATCAGCATGGGTGTATGAGCAGGAATATTTGTCTCGTCCACGCTGTCTCGTCTTGTAGTATTGACAGAGCCCACTTCAGGGTCTGGATCAACGTCCTGAAGTGTTGCAGACTTTCGAAAAATCGCCTCGAAAGCCAAACGTATTCTGCTCTCTGCACCAGTCACAGTTGTGTAGGGAGTCACAGCGGGACTAACTAAAGGACTGAAGCCCTTCAATGTGAATGAATTCGTCTTCTTCAAGATGGACTTCTTCGGTTGTGAGCTGAACGAAGGAGTGTGAAATGTGTGGTGATCCGACGAGCCATTGCCTGTACAAGTTAAATCGTTCACACTTTGCCTTTGCATCTTTAAAATGTCTGGCGCAGGAATCACTTCGAATCTCGAGGGTCGTCTTGTCCTTTCCTGCTCGCGCAATTGACGCTCCATTTCTTCCCGCGCACGCTCCTCTGCCTCCTTCTGCAGCTTTTGTGCCACCTATAATATCAATAAACCATCACTAAGCAAGGAAATAATTTTTTTAATAGCAATAAAATCATCTAAACCATTACCTGAAGTCGTCGCTCTCTTCCAATCTGCTTTTCGATTAGTTTTATAAGCTCCAGCCTCTGAATTGAGCCCAGAAGAATCATAGAATCAGGATGGTCGACAAGGGGGAATCCTCGAAGCTTACGATTTTCCTTTAACGTGTCCTTTAGCTTCTGATAACTGATGCCATGATAAATATATTTTACGTCCCTCACCATAAAATCTTCGACGTAAATATTATACATTCCTACAAAATAAAAGATATACCCAAGGTAATTAAAAATACTCTAGGATTTTTTTTTCTAGTTATTCTCGTAAATTTGTTCATCTTACCGATTTTCTATCCATGTCTGAGAGGAATGGGAGCAAGAACCAGAGTTAATTGACCAAGGAAGAGGAGTTAAATGAGTAGTGATAAAGGGAAATAGGATGAAAAGCTCACCAGAACTCGATGGCAGCAGATCTGGCAAATAAGGCAGCTTCTTTATCAGGATAATACTGTCGTAGATGCTCGGCTGAAGTAGAGCAGCGATAGCGTTGCTAATTAGCACGGCGATCATGATTGGCACGATGTGGGTGATCTGTCCAGTCATCTCAAAGATGATGACACTCACAGAGATTGTGTGGGTGACGCCTGCTGAGAAAGCTGCAGCTCCAACAGTCGCATATCCTCCTAAATTATTTAAAATAAAATTACTGATTTTATTCCTGAAGTGCACTTACAATACCTTAATTACTGACCTGGCGTGATTGGAGTGATGATCCCACCGTATCTGACACCATTGGGGAACCACAGAGCCATTGCCTCGCCGACTGCCCTTCCCAGAGCTGCACCAATCTTGAAGACTGGGATGAAGATCCCCGAAGGGACTGGCACAGTCGAGCTGATAATGGAGAAGACAAACGTGAAGAGAACGTATCCAAACAGTCCAATGAAGACATCAGCGTAAGGAGTCTTCCAGTGCTTCACAATGCTCATTTCCTCGACGCTCAAACGCTGCTTGGTCCAAGTAAAATTCGTAAATAGTCCCTGGACCTGGCTGTGAGTGTTCAACTCGCCAGCCATGAACTGTCCCAGTCCCATAGGAAAGGAAACAGACGCTACCAGCAAAGAAACGATCCCAGGATACAAGAATCGATTCTTCTGGAGAAACAAATTCATACTCTTGTTCTTCCTCATGAAAATAACATACTGACGATGAAGCCACACGTAGAAAGCCCCTCCAAGTCCACTACCAACACCAATCAGAGCGAAGATAAAGAGTTCCTGAGGATCAAAGGGGAAGTCCATGGTGAAATTCGTGGCAAACATGGCTGTAATGGTTTCTTCTCGTTGAAACCAGATAGCTAGAAGCCTGAACATCGTGGCACCACAAACAGCTGCAAAGAATCCTCTCCAGTAATTCCTCACAGCGAAGTAAACTGTAGTGACCTCAATGCTGAACAGGACACCACCAATTGGAGCTGCGAAACACGATGCTACTCCAACTGCACATGCTGCTGCGAGCATCTCGCAATTTCTGCTCTCATTCTCATAGATTCCCTGAAAGCTGGTGACCAGCTTTGACAGCAGTGTCGCGACAATGCTGGCAATATGGACGAAAGGACCTTCTTTCCCTAGTGGTAGACCTGATCCTAGAGTCGCTGTTAGGCCTATAACCTTGGCAATGAGTGTTCGAAAGGTCAAATACTCTTTGAGAGCAACTCCACGAAGAATAGTCTTCATTTCAGGAATCCCTGAGCCAATGCTCTGCGGCGCGACGATGTGGACGAAGCCTGCACTGAAGAGGATGAGGCAAACTGGCAGGGACACCCAGGCAAGGTACTGGAGTGCTGGATGTGATGTGAGATCCTGGTACAACCATATTCTAGCTGCATAAAATTAAAAAATTGGATATTTAGCTATTTTAAATTTGAATTTCCCGCCATTTAACGGTAAGGGAAGTCCCCGAACTGACCGTTATTACACATGGAGATGCCTCGGTCCATGGCGTAGCTAATCAGGGCCATAATGATGCCTAAAAGAGCTAAGAAGACCCAATCTTCACCTAGTCTTGCTCCCGTGTGTTTCCACACGAATGCTAACAGTGCTAGGGCTTTTCTGCATAATGGACCTCGCCTTGACTTCCGCAGTTCTTCTGCACGCGTCTTATCCAGCTTCCTTCGTGCCTTGTCGTGTGACTTGACTCTTCGTGCCTCTTCCTTTGCGAATTCACCGAGGTCCTTGGTGTAACGACCATACATCTATGGTGACATTAACAAGAAAACGAAAGAAACAAAGCTATTAAGAGATTTTACAATTGTTCTACTGATCATTTAGTATTTATTTATCGGTAATAAGTGAACTCGGCAGGCTTTCACTCACCCATTGGCGTTTTTAGTTCCATTTTTTGGATCCAGGCTTTGATTATTAAATGCAGTTAATTAATTAAGAGCAATCGAGAACGAATAGTCATGTTAGAGACACACTGGTAGTGAATTCGGTGGATTAAAAAAATTATAAGATCCGTTATTAAACGTGGGAAGGCTTACACTTACAACGTAGTCATCGTTGCAGACGAAGTAAGCCTTGTTGAGGACAGTGGCCGGCATATGAGAATTGAAATCCCTGGTCCCCGAGCGAGTTTATTCAAGTTACCGAAGAATTCATGATTTTTCTATCCTCATCATTATCGCACAGACCCAATAATCATCATAATGACTATTGAATAAATGAAATCAATTATTTAATGCGTAGGAAGAGATCAACAATAACATCGAGATGCATATGGTGGTGGCCAGACAGTCACTGAGACGAATTTGCACCGTCTAGCTTTGAGATTGTTGGAAATTTGGCAACAGTCGGCAATTATTATTTTTAGATTGTAGCTGCAGTGGTCTCACATTGGTTCCTTCTATTGTTTACCTAGGAGGGTGGCAGGTCGAGTGTTGTCTGTGTCAAAGTTATCTCTTCTATACAGAATTGTTCCCTCATAGACAATCATTTTGCCATCATAGCATCGTCAAATGAACTCAACATGACGTTTGTTGTTCAACAAAAAAGACAATGATTATTCACAAATGATGCAAGGAAATTTACAACATTGTAGGAAGACTTTTGATGGTAGTTCCTTGACATTTTTTAATCTCACCAACTAGAACAACACCACCGTCTGCAGGGAAATCCTACTTTTGACTGGCGTTTCATGCCAGACGCTCAATCATTTGGCAGCAGCCTCGACATTGGTACCATATAACATGAGAGGCTCAGATATAAATAACCAAAATCGAATCCTCGCGACAAATGCATCTGATTCGACTCCATATCATTATATGTACATGTATCCCTCTAATATAAATTATATAATGAAAGAAAAATCATTAAATTTTACAGAAAGAAGAGAGATTAGAAGAAAAATGTTTGAGGGCTTCTAAATTGATTCGAGGCAACTGCCGACGGGCTATTGACGTCAACAACGACCACGTCCTACTGGGCAATCGTCCCCTAATCCAATTTTAGTCATTGGACCCACATAATTAGCTGCCATTATCCATTAATAACTACAAATTGTTACGCTATCCTTATCAACAATACCCCATGCAGTCATTAAAGAATAAGATAAAAGAGAACAAATCATGCGCTGCGTGAATGCACACAAATGCCGCGTGTTTGTGTTGTCATATGATCAGGGATCCCCCGGCTGCATCTCCATGCTGGTCACGCATATGCCTATTCATCTGCATAACAAGCCATCTAATCATACGCTCATCATCCTCATGCATTATACAGCATCGCTCGCATAACCGTTGAGCTGCCATCAACGCTTTTGACTTCGAAGATTCAGATTTTCTCGTTAGATGATTGAATACACGCGAACCAAAGATGTGCATCGCGTTGCAAGGTCGCACATCTCATTTCTTCCCCACTACCAAAGCCTGTCCCAAGGTTATGCTTGCGCCCACGCGTGCCATCATCGCGGCCGTTACACTTAATTCCCGGTCTTTTATATTATACACGAGTGCGTGACAATGCAAGCGATTTGGCGGTGAGTCAAAGGCGTCTAGACAATTCACTTTCGATTGTTATTGTATACATCTTTCGCCCTGCAAAGGAAGCGCGGGCCATTGAAATTTGTATTTCTCCATGCAACGTTAGAGGGAAAGAAGAAACATGCGAAGATTTGCGCATGCGATTCCCGAACAATAATGATTCCCTTACAATCGTATTTATGTAGTCGAAGGGATCGAACTCCGGCTGGTCATCTTCTTTGGGTGGTGGGCAAGGGTAGAAGGCTTGAGATGGTCTAGCAGGACGTAAACAAGATGGATTAGTTACGGTACTACACAGAGATGGAGGATATTAGGAGGTTCATGTGGTACCTGGAGGGCCTATTTGACCGACTTTCCCTCAATTTAGCCATGAGCCTTGTAAAGTCCTCCCATTCTTTGTCGACGTCCTCTTCGTTTCCCTCCGGATGGACGTCGTGATGATGATGCCGATGACGATGATGGCCCATGTCCTCCCCGTGCTCTTTCTTTCCCACTTGATTCGCCATTTTGCGTTCAATTGTTAGTTTATTATTAATAATTGACTTCTAATGTTTATTTACACATTGCTCTGTGGATAAATCCAGGCTTGGGTTACGTTTCTGCTGGAAAAAATGGAATCGAGACACCATTGTCAATGGTGGATGGCGTGAGTCACGACACTGAGCCCGCGCGAGTCTGCACTGGCTCAATTTATAAACTCTTTAGACTCACTATCGCGGCTGACTGACAGAGATGGGAAGCCATCAGAAGGACAGAGAACGTCAAACAATCATTTTCATCCACACCGGTGAATTATCTTGGATATTATAACCGTTGACATCAGCTTTTTTAGTTTATCATACTGGGTAAACAGAGTTGAGAAAGGATGCGAGGAATGATTGAACTTGAATTTTCTGCTGAGATAGAAAGGGAAAAGAAGAAAGATTGGTGAATTGTAGTGTGAATTGTGATTCAGACTGTACAAAGTCGTTCCGTAATGGACCACTTCCCTCGTGTGAGGGAAGGGGCTCCGTAGGAAGCTCAAAGTCACGAGTTATCATTGGTCGAAATGACCTCCTCGCAAGCTACAATACGTCTCAACTCGCAGCCTCGTGGAGATTTATCGCTTGGTTTTTTTCTTAATTTTGTTTTAGAAGATACAACACCAAGTTCATTCTAAAATTTATCATGTATGTACTAGGAAATTGAATTTTATTGTGCGGTCGAGATGCCCCTAACTTACCTCTTCGTCCTTTCGACGAAAGCAATTGAAGCAAGACATTGTTATAGAATTTTATTTCCACGAATTACACTGGATAACCCTCTACTTTGATAATGCAGACTGTAACTGAGGGTTTTTCTGCAACAGGCTGGAAGCTTCATCGTCCTCTTTGATCGTTATAAATTTTCATCTCTAATGTTTGTTTATTGATCAATGGGAAACACAGATAGCGGCCTGGCGACAAAGGACTCGTTTCAGAGCAAATTTGAATCATGAACGCGCGCAAATAGGATTAGCTTCCATATAATTAAGGCCTACAAAGAACTCATGAATTGGATTGGGATGAATCAAAGGCAGACTTTCGATGCAATTAGTAGAAAGAGAAAGCAGACCGGAAGTCCCATGGGTTCTGTGACCCTTTAGAGTCAAGTGGGGAGGCATCAGTCAACTGAATTACTTGATGCGAGTCACATGTCTTCATTTCTTTTCCGCTTTTAATAATTGAACTTCCTACACACTTGGTCCACGATCTCTGAAGCCTCTGAGAATAAATCATCGCGGGGATGGCAGTTATTTTGATAAATCTGAAGAAAACATAGAGATTATGATAGCCTCGTTGGTTTTATTGATGTTTATTAACTGCTGCGAGGTCAAATAAAAAAGAAATGAGATATATAATCTTCGGACTGGTCATCCACCTCGTATCTCTCGTCCATTTTTTGCTCTACCAGCAGTACCATCATTGCCTCCTATGTAGTAAAGAAATTGAACAAGCTGACTGTTTGTCTTCTCGATATGTCTCTAGATAACCTACACAAATTTCGTTATCTCTATTATATCACTCAGTAACTATACAATGATTTGTTTGTCTGGCATCAATTCCCATTGACCTTCAATGTTTCAGAGACTTAAGATTCTTAATCAAAAATTGAACAATATTCTTAATGGTAAAAGTGAAAGATCTAAACATTAATGGCTGGGAAGATCGTAAAGAAATCCATAACTATTTACTTGGGGTCTGGGAGTTAATAGATATGAGTCTTAAGGTCGTGAATCCATTGCGTCATACGTGTCACGAGAAGTTCAACCAGTCGAATCATCGAATTATACGCAAACTCGATCAGCTAACAGTGTATTTTCGACTTGGTCACGTAAATAATCGAGTTAGATATAAATGAATTGACAACAACGAGGGATAGATATTTAATTCAGTTTATTATGAATCCAAAATAACCCACAGATATATATACAAATGCAAATATGTATAATTTAACTTAAAAATTATACTGTCTTCTTGATGAGTTTCATCGGCTGAACTTGGAGCCTCTCAGCAGTTTCGTGACAGCATTTTATTTGATTGGGATGATAATGAATCCCACCGTCCGCATCGACTTTAGCCATGGCTTTTCTTTCCGGATCGCCAGCTACCATGACACTGTCTTCGCCAGAAGTAGGAAGACTCCTGAGTTGACCCAGAAGACCCTCTAACCTGTCCTTGGAGCCTGATCCAAAGGCTTCTGGATCAATGGCCATGAAGCAGTGACCAAGATCGGCTAGTCTGTGATCTAATTTCCAGTTTCTGATATTTGGTCCATACTGACTTCCGCTCAGAACCCCACAGAGCAGCTCGACCATGACTGCAAGTCCATAGCCTTTGTATCCAGAATTGTGCTCAGCACCACCGAGCGGCATGAGTTTTGCATTCTCCAATGCTTCTTCAGCATTAGTCGTAACCTTCCCATCGTTTCCCATTGCCCAACCCTCCGGAATCTTTTGCTCCTTCCTCGAAGCTAGTTCAATTTTCCCAAGAGCCACAGCAGTAGTCGCCATGTCCAGGACGAACTCGTCATTGTCGCTCTTCATGGCAATGGAAAGAGGATTAGTGCCCAGAGCTGACTTGTTGGCCCTCGTTGGCACCAATAGAGGACTCGTGTTGGTGCAACTGAAGCCAATGAGACCCTTTTCAGCTGCCATGAGAGTGTAGTACCCACAGATCCCGTAATGATTTGATCCCTTAGCTGATACCATTCCAATTCCGAACTTCTTGGCCTTCTGAATCGCCAATTCCATACAGAATTTCCCAACCACCTGCCCTAAACCATTCTTTCCGTCGACCAATGCCACTGCCTGAAGCAGAAACAAATTACCACGTAGAAAATAAGAACTTATCTATCATAAAACTGTAATGATGTAACTTTAGAATTCTTTCCTCCTATTTTTAGATGAAACAAAGACACAAAAGTCAAGGTTATTGATAAAATAATAATATATTTAAGACCTGAAAGTCCCTGATAAGCTCGGGCGTGGCATGAGGATCCGTGAGCTTGCACTCGATGTCGCTAACGTACATAGGCATCCTATTCATACCATGACTGAAGTGTCCCCTGTAGTCTGCAGTCATCAGATGATGAGCAACGACCCTTGCGTCCTCATGAGTGGCTCCTGCCTTGTGCATACAGTCTCCGATGAACCTGATGACCTCTTCCTTCGACACAACGAGGTCATCGAGGACGGCCGCGTCTCCAGCGGTCGAAGACATCCTATTTAGAGTTACTGCAGACGTTCTGATGGCACCCGACGACCAACTGAGCATCCGATAGCTCGTGAATATGAATGACGCCATAATAATCTTCTTATCTTCCTCCCAAGAGCAATGCCACTCGATAAAGTACAATCAAAGCGCGGAATATAAGCTTACCTAACGCGACGACGGTCGTTATCAAACTCAATCAAGCGTCTTCAGAACGCAGACTGTGTTTGAAAGTTCTTCCCTCGACCTAGATAACATTTTCGTCGGTAAAACGTTTGTCGAGAGCAGGAGGAGAGAAGGCATCAGAAAACTTTACTGAAAACCATCAAGGTCTTCCAATGGAGGGGAATGGTCCACGGAAGAAAACAAGAAACGTCCAATGGCGTGGGAATGAGAAAGAGTGGGGGGTGAATGACCGTTGGCGTCCCTATGCGACCGTTGCACTTCCGAAACGCGAACGGAATCCGCAATTAATTCGTCACTGACGTAAGAATAGTCGCGAAACTGCCTAGAGACTTACGAAACAAGCAAATAACGCTCTTCGACGCGCAATCCGTCGGATAAATGGCGGCTCAGCTGGGACGCGCGCGCGCGCGCGGGAAATTTGAATTCTCAAATAGACGCGGGCATGCTCTCTAGCGCCCCCCAAGCGCTCTTGGTGTCAAATTACCGATGGATAAGCATGGAAATGTTGGTCTATATGTGCTGTAAGTATTTGTATCACTTCCAAACGTATATTTTGAAAGCAGTTCACGAGTAAATATATAACAGACGAGTCATTCACGTGAATAAGACGGTGGCTTCAACACTCGAATACACGTGTTTCTGTGTGTAAACAGTAAAGGGAGACGTTAAGACACTCGGTCCGAGGCTATATAAAATTTTTTTCCCTTGGAAAATGATTTATATTGGAAAGAATGAATTTTTTTTCTCACGTTTTTGTGTGGAAGATACAAAATTCGGTAGTTAAGCGGTAAAAGGAGATAAGTCGATCAAAAAGTTTCCTTGAAATCTTTCACAAAATTGATTATATCTCAAAAACTCTGCGAGATACGCCAAAATTGCATAGGACGTTTTTTGTAGAGAATTCAATTTCCTACAAAAAAGGTTCAATAAGATTTTATCGTATCTCTTAAAGCTTCCGAGATAATTGTA
>JABSMT010052399.1:0-12619 GCA_018902335.1 Eumacrocentrus americanus
TATATTAAATTAATCTCGATTTTTATTTTCTTATATGAAACCTTTCAAAGAGCGCCAATGATTTCAATCTTTTGCATTACATCTTTTGCATGATTATATATAATTATGATTTTTTTTGTTGCGTAGTACAATGTACGGTTTCAACATGGATTGTGAGTTAAGAGGCTTACAGCAAAATACATTGAATTTTGTGTTAAAAAACTCCTTGAGTTTATTTTTATTTTTCAACACTTTAGCTATATAAGAAAAGCATTAGTTTAGTGCCGAAAATAACTTTTGTTAACGATTATGACGATGAAGTGGGAGCTCTGCAACAATCGAGCGAAGAAGAGTGCACGGTATGCCGTATACCGTATGCCGTGTACGGTATGCCGTATACGGTATATCGTACAAAACGATGATTCATCTGAATTCATAGATGAGTCTTTATTAGCCTTTACAATGATATAATGTAAAGTTCTATTATGAAGATATCCAAAGAAACAGTAAGACATTTATTAAATTTCTAATTCAAATTTTGCCGCGAGTTTGATAAGATGGCTGAAGAAGGGGCTCAATGCCACCGTGTATACGGTATACATGTGTAGACAAAGTGAAAAAAGGACATTAAATTGACCGAATATTCGTGCGAATAAATTTAATTAAATCGACCGAATATTCGTGCGAATAGCCACTTCGGGGATGATCGGGAATCTTCGACAACCGTGCCAGCCGGCCGTTTTCGCATAATCGAAAGACTATATCGATCATCGATAGGTCGAATGAATTCAAATGGCAATATATTTGGCGGGAATCATGGTATCCTGGCTAACCTATATATCCAACTAAATATACATAATATATACATAACTGGGAAAGCTGTAAAACTTTTCTAATTTAGTCTAGTGGCAAAAAAGTTACGTTAAATTGCATAATCGAAAGAAATGGAAGAGAATATGGAAGCTGATGGCTTTGGTGAGTCAGATGGCGATGAGACAGAAGCGAAAAGTGGGTCTGAGGTCCTCCAAGATGTAGAAAAAGCTTGGCTAAATGAGAAAGCTGCTCCTGAAATTCTCAGACACATATCTGATGACGTCGAGTGTCTTCTTCAATACTTATTCATCATGGAAAAGAATATTGAGCCATTGCCAAGGGACGATTTACGTGTAGCCATTCACAAACTGGAGATCGACAGAATAAGGTTTCTCATTTCTAGTTATCTAAGAACTCGATTGGAGAAGATAGAGCTTTATGCAGTTGATATCATAAAAGACGAAGCCAAACGCAATGAAAACGATCGTTACTTGACCGATGCCGAATTAAAATTCGCCAAGGATTGGACATTAAACATGGAGACACTGCTGAGAAGTCTTGTTGTTCAACATCTGCCAGGAACATTTCAAGAGCTCGAGACTGATAAATTGGCTGTTAAACCAAACATCCATTCCCATGTTTTTATCCAGGCAAATAAAGACATTGAAGGCGTGATTATTCCAGGCGAAAAAGATGAGGAGCTGAACATAACTGAGGGATCTCAACACATCATTCAATACAGAGCAGTTGCCCACTTGGTAAAAGATGGATCGGTGCAGTTAATTTGAGGAGAAATAAATTTTCATGATAGGTAAGATTACAAGTCACGATAACAATTCAGCTGTAATAATTTACATTGTACTTTGTATTGACAAAAATATACACTTATTTGTAAAATTGACTTCAGCTCGAATGTTTTTAGAACATACACTGAATCAACGGTAAACATGAAAACATATATGAATTTAACGTAACAGTTTCTTATTAAAGTACAAATTTTCATTAAGTAACTAGTGAATCACCTCGAGTATTTGTAGTAATAATATGTAAAATACTTCAGAATTTCTTTGCGCAACGGTGGTTAAATGATCTCTATAATCAGTTGCTAGTGAGTAAAAGTTTTCTCAAAAAATGGTATTTCTTTGGAACGGTATTGAGAAATATTAAGGCTGTATCGAAGGCGCGTATTATCATTAAAATATAACATATATCTCGAGTCGTAAATTAATTCTGTGAGTTGGAACATCATTTCCTTAAATAAAGAGATTCTTTGCTCATTGATAATCCGTAAAGGCGTAAGTACTTATGACTTTGATGTGTCATTAATTAAAGTAAGTTGTTGTGCCTCAATTCCCGTTGAGATTGTGTTGTACGCCTTTTCAGATATTTTTTTTAACTTGTCAGTCATCAATTTTCCTGTTTGATTGACCATTCGCGTGAAGAAGCCGTCCGGCTTCTGCAGCAATAAGTGTGGATGGTCAAATTCCTTAATTTGTCCGTGATCCATCACTAGCACTCTGTCGCTATCCATTACCGTGTTTAATCGATGGGCAATAGTCAAGACTGTACAATCTCTAAACTTTTCTCGAATAGTTTTCTGAATAAGTGTATCTGTCGTTGGATCAACGTTTGCTGTAGCTTCATCTAAGACGAGGATCTTATTATTTCTGACAATCGCTCGAGCTAAACATAGCAATTGTCGTTGACCAGCACTAAAATTACTTCCACCCTGTGTGACTAGGTGATCCAATGAATTAACTGAAACCTTCAGCTCTACCTCCTCAAGTGCGGCCCAAAGGCTATTGTCCTCGTATTGATGGAATGGATCTAAATTATCCCGAAGCGATGCAGAGAACAACATAGGCTCTTGAGGAATTATCGATATCTTGCTGCGCAGGTCGTGTAGGCCAATCTTTTTCGTATTAACTTCATCTATATAAATGTCCCCTTCGAGTTTAGCCAAGTTGAAAAGAGCAGCAATCAATGAAGACTTGCCAGCTCCAGTACGGCCGACAATGCCCACCTTCATTCCTGGTTCAATATCGACATTTAAATCTTTAAGTACTGGCATTTCTTCTTTTGAATACTGTAAAAATACGTGGTCAAATTTAATTTGGCCTTTAGACGGCCAGTTGATAGGTGGTTTTTGATTAGGCTCACTCTCAAACGGTCCTTCTTTATCGAGTTCCGTAAACTGTAGTATTCTCTCTACACTAGTCATTTGTGCCACCATTTCGGCAGTTTGACGCATTCCGTACTGCATCATGCCGCAGAGGATGAGGATCTGAGAGATGGCTAGTCCAACAGAGCCGGCGAATGTGTTCTCGTCGTGGAGAAAAATGAAGCTGTATGTGATAAATGCGACAAATGTGATGGTGACTGTATCAAGCCAAAGTCCAAATGCCGTACTTGTAGATATAATGAGAGAATAGGCACCTGTATGGACGTCTTGATGAGAATCGAACTCTTTCCGAATCATTTCTTGCCCACCTGCTGATCGAATCGTTGCCAATCCTGCCAGAGATGAATTAACGTGCGAAAAGACAGGACTTTTCGTTATTCCCTCTAGTCGCTTTATATCCTGAGCAGTTGCCAAATAGGTAGTTCTTATTTGCCAGTAGAAAAGTCCCATAATTATTATTGGAAATATTGTCCACCACTTGATAATTATGACTTGGGCGAGTATGCCAACCATCACAGCAAATATTTGAATTGTATCAATCATAGCCATTGGTAATAACTCATCTACACATCCAATGTCCTTTGAAAATCTATTGAGTATTCGACCTGATGGATGAGTATTGAAGAATCGCATTGGAGCCTTTAGCAGGCAACCAAACATTGTATTATGTAAATTTTTACTGGCATTCATACAGATCTTGTAAAACATGACGTTTCGTACTGTGGTCATTACGACACTGCCAATTATAAATATTCCATAAATCCAGAGTGCTGTATCTGTATCAAAATAATATATGTCATCAATTATTGTTGGATTGGTACTCAGCATTTCTGGCATACTTGAAAAATTTTCTGTCCAAGTATCATTAATGCCTGTAAAGTCGTCCAAAGGTTGATTTATTTTATCAAGCAAATTTGTTTCCGTTGTGTTATCAAATGTACTTGATAAATTACTAGCACTGGATTGATATTTCAGACGTTTCTCTTCCTGTGTCGTCCAGAATGCAATCCAATAGTCTGAGCCACTGCTTCCCAATTGACCGAGCACCGTAATAATCAAAAAGACAAGTAGCATTGGAATAGATCCCCCAGCTCTGAAAAATCTCCAGTATAGAGAATTTGCTACTCCTCCTTTAGTCATTAATTCTTCGGTTTCTTGAGGTTCGGCAAATTCTTCTTCGTCAAGCCCATTAGGCAAATAAGATATTTCAGTTACAGGATTTAATTCACTATCTGTAATTTGACTCTTTTCATTAACTTCTTCATTCTCAGTTGCGCTCAAATTCTTGAGATACTCTTGATTAAAGTCGTTGAAATTGCCCTGTTTCTCAATCACCCCATTGTTTAGCATGACAATCAAGTCGACGTCCTTTAAGTACTGGACCTGATGGGTGACCAATATCCTCGTCTTATTGCCCAAGAAACCTTTGATGCAATCTTCAAATAAGCTTTTACCTACATGGGTATCGACCGCAGACAGCGGATCATCCAGAAGATAAATGTCTGCATTTCTATACACTGCTCTTGCTAAATTAATCCGAGCACGCTGACCTCCACTCAGCGATGCTCCTTTCTCACCGACTAGAGTTTTGTCACCTTGAGGTAATTGGATAAAATCCTTAAGTAATGCACAAACTCGTGTCACTTGACGATATCGAGTTTCATCGTAAGGCTGACCAAAAAGAATGTTGTTTCTCACAGATCCAGCAAACAGCCATGGCTCTTGACTAGCCAGTGAGACTTTACCATTGATTGCCACGTGGCCATGGTTTGCGCGTAGCTCACCGAGAGCTAATTGCAGTAAAGAACTTTTGCCTGCACCAACTGGACCGACGAGTGCACAAAGCTTACCAGGATCTAGCGTAATATTTATGTTATGCAAAGTATTTGCAATTGAGTTATCTACCCACGATGCTGTTACATCTTTAATCTTGATAGCAGCTGTATCTATGCTTGGTGGAGAAATCATTAAGGGGTGATTTTCTTCCATGAGTAAAAAATCTTCTAGTCTCTTTATGGATACCATGGCTTCTGCTGCGGCAGCAACAGCCATAGGATAGAAAATGGCCATTGTACATTGTAGTCTATTAAAATACTGCGCCATTGAGAACACTATATCAGCAGATATCTTATTTCCACCAAGAACAAATGCCATTATTGTAAAGTAGAGGGTTGTGCGTTCGGTGTAAACAAATGTGGCACGATTAAAGCCCCTCAAATATGATGTTACTGTAAGGACATCAATTTCGTATTTCCTGGCAAGAGATACGAGCTCCTGGAACGGTTTTTCCCAAGTGTACATTTTAATAACTTGAATGCCATTGATTATTTCGCTCATCAGTCGTACGCGTTCGTCAGTACGAACAGCGATTTTTGCACGAAGTCTGGACGTCCATTTCCCCAAATAGCCTTGCAGTGGTATAGTTTGAATAGTTATTAAGAACATCCCTGCTAGTGTAGCAATTCCGACGCTTCTCCAAATTAAATAGGCTATCGCAGCACCCTGTATTGGCATTAACCATATATAATGGAGATAGAGGAAAAGCTGATCGAATCTGGCAACGTCATTGGAGAGTAGGTTGATTATTTGACCACCAGCTGCTTTATCTGCCGAATATCTGGACAATCTCAGAATCTGAAATGAAATTATCATTGAAATAGACTTATCAATGTTAAACGTCAACGAAGTAAAAAATATATTACCTTCCGATACACCAAGGACGAGCAGGCAACTCGCATTCTCATTCCAATCTCCAACTGTCCTAAATTTGAATGATGTTCAAGTAATGCTATCACAGCTGACATTAGCACCACGGCAGACGCATACATGTAAGCTTCTGTAGTCGTGCTGTCTGAACGAGGATCAAAATGCCAGATAAGAAGCCCCAGAACATATGGTAACAGTACCCTGGTCAGACAAAAAAAGATAAAGGAAATAAAAAGTAAATCCAACAACAAGAAGTGCTTCTTATTTCAAACAATTGATTATTACCTGAAGGATACACATAGGAATATCCATGTACCATAGTGAATATAGGACCACATAAATGTTTTCCGGATGGCTGTTACCAGTTTTGGAGTCCTCTCTGTTTCGAGTGCTGAGTCCTGCTCTTTCTTCCAATGTCTGTGTACAAAAAAAGCAACATTAAACACGGCTCTTTTCGCTAAGTAACTTAAAATACCATATGCTTTACCTTTCAAGAGCATCGCCAAGAGGTTCACTGAGATCAGCGACAAGGGCATTTTGTAGATCTTTAATCTCGAGGTCATGAGTTTTTCCATACTGGAAGAGTGGCTTTAACCACCTGAAAATAAGAGATAGTGTGTCAATAGTAAAATGCCATTTAATTGACTAATAATGCACTACCTCATTGGCCGCTGTTATATTAAGGAAAACATTTTTTTTTTATTACTGTGATAAGGCTTTGTTGTATAACCACATGAGTTATTAGTCAGAGGGAGTTAATTCCTAACAATTGATTTCAATTTGATGACTTTAAATGGACAAAAAAGGACACGAGATCTTTTTCCTTTTCCAGTTATTAACTGAGACTGCCATTGTCACAATTAATCACAGTGCAATGTGTAGACAAGTGTCGGATTGAACAATAACATCCACTCTTATTATTTCTCTTCCTCTCTCTTTCTCTCTCTCATATGTACACACATATTTTTGCGTTCTCGAAGACATTTTCATTGGTTTATCTAGCGGCTAATGATAGTAGGAATCCAAACAATGAGCCAGGATGTTGGCGCATCTCGCTAGGGTCCTTCGAGAGCCTTCGGCGAGGTGCACCAACATTCATGATCTTGTTTTGGATGTGGTACCACGCTTATTGTGACCAATCTCATTATGATAATGAATCAGCAGCAAGTCCATGTCATACATACATTGTGTCTGAAAAAGGAATCATGGAACAATCGCAATCGCGTTGTATTTTTATGACGCTCAACATGAAATTCCTCAAAATATATAACACTTACCAGAAAACTAATTTGCTCAAGGGATTCGCAGTCAGTCGCGGGCTTGGATTCTTATACTTCGTGCTGCTGTCCATCATTCAATGAATTAACCCTTAAATTAAGCAATTTCAAGTGTAACCTGTCCCATATAACTGTCCTCCTGTATTTATAAGACAGCCCCGAGACGCTATGCGCGACAGCGCGCAAGACACTGATCAAGCGGTTGCTGCTTGATGATTTTCCCTCTATTGTTCACGAATCACCCTGTGAACCATCCACTCCCACCCACTGCCTATCTCTGAATGTTTTTTCCATGCTGACAACACGTGATTGGAAGAAGAAGTTGGCGATTCTCGTAAATGACCAGCATCACGCATCTATGGCGAGAAAAGAGATGAACAGATATTTAGGTCCAACAGCCAAATGCGTTGGGCAACAGTAGCCATAGATGATTTTTGAATGTACTTTATTATCTATTCGTAAAGCCTGAGCCTCTATTGGCTGTTATTTAATTGAAGATAATCAGTATGACGCCCTTTGTATGTTGTATATATATAGAGCGCTTCAGACTGTTGAATAAACGATACAATTGCATAATAAAACATAAGATTTGCATCATTTGCAAACACGTGTATTGCATATGCTAATTTTGCTGAATAATGTACACATTGGTAAGTATAACCTCAATCTTTTGTCTGAGTTTGTAGTATTGATGGTATTGATCGTGAAAATTGAAAAATAGGAACGATAATGTCAACATAGAGGTTATGTTGATGAGAATAAACCCCTGAAAGGACGCATTATCCAAAGACATGGCTTATTCATTCAGAGCTGGGACAAATTGGTGCCACGATTTTCCAAAGCTTGCCAGAGAGTCTGGATTTTACTTCAATCCACATGGAACAAGAGTGCGAGTGGACTGGAATCGGATAAGTATGTTAGTAATATCAGATCACTCGCTTGTTAGAAGAATAAGTTGTAAATATATTTATTTTTCAGGTACAATAGATATTGATCGTGTTATTCGAGACAGGGATTTCCTAACTGTTGACGAGAATGTTAATAATGTAGTGGATTATCATTTGGAGTCAGAGTACGATGTGAAGATTTTGGATCCTAATTTTGTTAAGTTGTTCAGGCTGGCACAGTTGTCAGTGGAGTATTTGTTGTATTGCAAACAGTACTTGGATCGCAGTGTTATTATATTGAAAGATGAATTACGATCCAAGCTCGAAGAAAATGATACGTTGAAGAAGAATTTGTTGGCCTCTGAGGAAAATGTCAAAGGTTTGAAGGACAAATTCCGTGATAAGTACAAGTTTATTGAAAAACGATTCAGTGATTCGCATGGAGAGATCCACAAGGTATGTATTTCTACAATGAAGTATTAAAGATTATTTTTTTTACATCCAGCTTACGAATAAATATTTATTTCAGTGTCCTTATTGTCCGAAAACTTTTATGTCCGCTGTCTTCATGAATTCGCATATTAGTCGGCGTCACGCTAATGGGTCCCAACTCTCTGTATCTTCACCGGTGCATGAACAATACAAAGCTGAGACTGAAAAACTACATATTGAAATAAAAAATCTAAAAGAGCGACTCAATCAAACTGAAAGGGTAATAAGGAGTGAGTCGGTGAAGCTTTCAGACAGTATAGAATCAACGAAGGAAAGATACAATGAGCAGAAAAAAGAGCAAGTCGTGAAAGATGATGATGATCGTGAAAAAAAATTGGAGGCAGAGCATAAGAGATATCGAGAAGAAATAAGTAATTTAACGACTATGCTCTTTAGTGAATTCAGGAACTTAAAGCAGGCTGATAAAAAATTTATTACTCAAAGTGATACAGTTAGTGACAATTGGAAAGAATTATTGAGACAGCAGGAAAATGAAATTCAACGATTACGTGATCAGCTTCGAGAATCGTCTACAAAAAAATCAACAGTTGATATAGACAATATTCAAATGAAATTAAATGCTCAAGAATATTGGCAGTCCAAAATTGAGCAAATTGAATCTCAGCATCGTGCTGACATTGAAAAATTGTATACGCAATTAAAGAAAACTGAGGAATCGGCTAATCGTATGCGTGAAGATTACATCAGCAGAATAAATGATTTAGAGCTATCCAGAAAAGACGTGTTGAGATCTCCTAGTAAGAAACAGGCAGTGCCTGCATTTACTGAACGTGATTCGCCTGCAGAAATTTTGGATACTGTCGAGGAAAATTATCGTACAGTTAAGACTGATAAGCGCCGAATGGATCAACAAAATGAATGGGATGCTGAAAACCTCATTGTTGAGGATGTTGATAAAATATTTGATACGAATATCTCGAATACCTTTAGTCCTCAGTATAAATCCCGTCGAATAACGGTCAATACGTTTGATCAAGGTGATAATACAGCCGTAATCTCCACTAATAGAGATAGCTGTAGAAAAATCGCTTTGAAATCGCAGGCTAAAAGTATTCATAAAGGGTCAATGGAAAATCAACATATTTCTAATACGCGGCATATTAAAGAGAAAGATGCGTCTAATGAAAAAAATGTAGAGCACAAAACAGAAAGGGTCGACCATAAAAAAAATGTTGGAGAGTCACTTAAGGGTAGCGAAATGGATGTCTCGTCAAGTCTGTCTGATGAGAGCGATTCAGTGTCTGATAGCATGTCGGAATCAGAAATCTTGGAAACGGAAGAGGAATCCAATCAGGGCAATCAATCAGATGGTGTTAATCAAAGTGGCTCATCGCAGGATGAGAGCGAATCTGAAAATAACAGACAACCTTACGTTAATATTCGACTTAAGACTAAAGAAGAATTAAGCAGAGAAGTACAGCAGGTCTTGAAGCAAAAGTTGAAAGATTTAGGAGTTGATTCGGACTGGCGAGGGATCCCCAATGCAACCTATAGACAATTAATGGACACTGTCAAGTATCATCGTAGCATTAGTTCGAAAAGATTCTCCAAATTTGAAGATACGCGGCGCAAGATAATTCAGCACCTTACTCAAAAAATTTCTACACAACAGAAACTCATAAAATTGGATGCAGACGTTGCCCCTAAAAAATCGCCTCTCAACAAGTTGATGAGTAATGTTAAGACAAAAGCATTTAAAGCATTAAGTATTCATGCACATCACGAATCTCACACACCGAAAGTCAAGTCGACATCCGGCGTGACCCACGAGAAATCTCTCACAAATAAATTAAATCTTGAACTGCTGCCTAAAAAGATTAGTCAATTGGAATTTCAGGATATAAAAACGTTGACGCAACATAAATCACGAAGGTTGCGAGATAATCGTGATGTTAGATCTGCATTGTCATCACCTCTCCACAATATGACTATTCACGATAGATATACCTCGAGCCCTAGCAGATTAAATACCAAGTCGTCGGAATCCATTGATATAAAACAATTGTCGCATTCTTACGAGAGTATTAAAGATTATTTGAAAGATAATACCAGCGCATCCCGGCATATGAGATCTCCTTTCAATCACAGTGGATCCATGACAACATCGACACCTCAAAGGGGTCAGATAAATATTGTACCTAGCGATAGAGCCTTTGCAGCAAATATATCTAGTCATATATCAAAACTTGATGAAATGTTGAGTCTACCAAATTCTCCAAAGAATAATAAGAGTGTATTAAAGTCCACGACAGGTTCAACTGCAAGCCTCGTGAAGAAGAAAGTTTTGTTCGATTTGCACACAACTAAAGATCCGGATGAAGCTACTGAGCAAGTGGAAGTGCACGCTGATATTTCAGAACCAAATCATGATAAAGATAGTGGAAGTGAAAGCGATATTGAGATTTCGAGTATTTTCGAAGAGAAATCCACTGAGAATGAAATAATTGCGCCTTCGAATTCAGAAGGCATTGTATTGAGAACTTCTCAGAGTGAAAAAATTGCACAAATATCGAGGAAGATTGAGTCCCAGTTAAGCTTGTCTCGTCAAAAACCCGTGGGAGGCATTGAAGCAATGTTTTTAAAAGAATTTAATATCGAAGAAGAGGATCGAATGAAAGAACATAATCCCACTAATAGATCTATGGGATTTAGCGTTAAAGTAAATACGAGTAATGAAGTCAATAAATTTCCGCAACCCGCACCTCGAACTCCAATAACTAATCTTCGTTCGCTCTCACCTGACCACAAGTCTGATAGTAAGGATTCTAATTTAGACCTGGTGATTGAAGAGTTGCTTCGAATGGATTGATTCACAATAATTCCATTCTATCAATGTCAATTATCAACCTGAACGCACAAAACAAAGATTAGCTTGTAAGAATTGTCCTGTTATACTTATATGGTGTTATTCCGTCCGTATTTTTTCTATGTCTATTTATAATGAAACTTTATTACCACCAGTGTCTTTACATCACACAATACATATGTAATATTTAATAAATAACTAAGATAATTTTAATAAAAGCCTACCAATGAAATATATAGACTTATTATTATAAAAGTGACCGTATAAAAAACTTATCGCGAGAGATGTTGCTTGCATATCAGTAGTTAAGCAGTAAAAGGAGATAAGTCGAGATAACTTTTTTATTAAAATCTATGACAAAATTGACTATATCTCAAAAACTATGTGAGATACGACAAAAATGCAAAGGACATTTTTTGTAGAGAATTCAATTCCCTACAAAAAAGGTTTAATAAGATTTTTTCGTATCTCTCAAATTTTTCGAGATATTTATAAAAATGAAAGTGTCTAAAATTGTTCATAATTTTTGAATTATCTCCTTTTACAGCTTCACTACTGAATTGCTAATCGATATGTATTATTACATTTTTTAAATGCAAAAAAAAATGTTTTTATTATTTAGAAATATTTTTAAGCATTTTTTTCCTCATTTTTATTATTACTTTTCAATTTTTGTTTCTCTTGATTAAGTCGGTTGCTGAAGCGAAAGTCAAACTGTACAGTCCGCCTACACTGGATCCTGAGCGCATCCTCAGTGAATACATGTCTGTAACACACACACACGCATGGCCAATGGTTGTTTGTATGTATGGATGAAACGCACGGACGAGATCGCACGCGGTGGACTATACGTTCCAAGCCGAGACCGACCATTCCACATTCCATTCGACCGTCTCTCCCTCTCGGCACGTAATGAAGTCAGTGCCGGCGTTCTAAGCCCTCTAGTAATATCGCGTGGCAGGCCCACCGAGATAATATTAGTGATATATGCTAACGCGAGCATTTCGGAACCCTGTACGTTCGAGTATATATATGTATATACGATTTTTTTTCCTTTTTCCTATACGTCCCTACGTTCCATTCTTAAATGATTTATATCGAGGTGCCCGCCGGAAAAACCTTTGGGGTTCCTTTTTAGACCATCGCACACTAAAAGTGTGCGAACAGTTTGACTATCGTTTTCACGACATTTTTTTTCACTAGATTTAACATTAATCGTGATGTTTATTCATAGAATTATATTTATGGGCGTTTTTTTTATTTATAACATGTAATGTATCTTTCTTTTTCTCTTGATACTATATCTGTTGTTAAGCAGTAAAAGGAGATTAGTCCATAAAAAAGTAAATTTCATTGCAATTTTTAACAAAATTCATTATATCTCGGGAACTATAAGAAATTGAGGAAAATTGCATAGAACCTTTATTATAGAGAATTAAATTTCCTAAAAAAAAGA